>JBBBVT010000014.1:17786387-17800093 GCA_037177035.1 Craterocephalus eyresii
ATAATCAGCAGCTAGTGCTACTACTGCTATACGCTGCTATTTACATTTTAAAAGTAAAAGAAACCGAAAATGTAAAGATGCTGATCACTCTTGAAAAGGAAAAGCTGCGTTGTATTCGAAGCATGCTTAATTAAATTGAGTTAAATTGTAGTAAATCATTACTTTTGCTCCTAATAGTGTCAATTGTTTCTTTTTGTGGCTAGTCGTCTCCTGTATCAGTGCAGTACTCGTGTCCCGCCTGAGCCGAGCCGCAGTCTTCCTGAAACATGGAGCTTCAATATTTTTCCTAAGTTTTTATTGTTATACTAGCCTACTGCAAAATAAATAAGTTAGCCTAAGTTTGCAGTTAAAAAGTGTTTTCTACCGTCTTCTTTAGTTTCTTTATGTTCGGAATAATATTTCAAAATGTTGCTTTTTTATTTTTACTTTGAGTGCTTAAACCGCAACCCGTCGGAATGTTATCAAAATCGTAATTTTTTGACACGTCATCTGCCTGATCCGCGGTTATCCGTGGGCTCTGCGGGTGCAACCGCAATCAACGCATCTCTAGTGTGCAGCAGCCTGCCGTTAACTACTTCAGGTCACATGACCAAGGGTAGCCTACAAGACGGTATGTGGGATGTCAATGTAGCTCAGTGTCCTGTGCTCTGAAGTAAAAACCTAATAATTGAGAAGACCATCATTGGAGATTGCTTTAAAAAGGACTTGGGACCCGACAAAAAACATAAGGCAATCAGGTGAAAGGAGAGACTTCAGGAGCAGGCGGGAATGGGATTAAAAATCCTACGCAGGATTCATTCATCCAAGCTGCCCAGCTCATAGCCTACTGCACACACATTCACATGCAAATACATACAGTATATATACATATACCTGTACACACACACATACAAGCTACGTAATCACCAAGGCTCAATATTCTATATAGGCCAACATTCACACACAACTTGCACCAGTCCAGTTCTTTTCTCTCTGCTATTCTCATCTAAAGACTCGATGCAACCGTCCCAACAGGACATTATTCGTGTCATGATATCATGTTAACCTGAAAAAACGACTGGAGCAGCAAATAATACAGATGCCAAATACCATCAATATAATATGTTAAAATCAATATCGACTGCAATCGTAAAAACAAGAAGTGGTCAACAGCAGCTTCACCTGATATGGACAAATGAAATGTCCCTCAGATGAAATGTCCCTTGTTTCTGTTTGACAAGCACAGATGTGGACAGTAGTCTATGTGGATGAATTTTTGACAAGTAGTGCCAAGACTATTATACCATTATAATACGAGCAGAGAATCTCAATTAGTGCTGCATCTCAGCTGTTACTGAGATGCAGCACTGGCTATGTACATCTGTGAAATGGTCATGCAGAAGTTTCTCTAACAAAATTAAAGTAACAAGTGGTGTGCCATTGCAACAGAGTAAAAGTTGTGTGTTCTTCAAGGATATACTTCAATAAAGGTAAACATTGTGTTCTATAGGGTATGAGAATGAGCTAAATATTATGGAGCATGTCGACATCTGCAATGTAAACAATTGTTTATTCCATTCATTCATTGTGAGTTCAGGCACGAAGTCCAGCTACAGAAAACATCCTGAAATGCCATAAAGGAAAGGGGATTTATAGGGACATGCTAACCAATGAGACCAGAGAATCCTACCTACACAAAATTACCATGATTAATAATCTGGACCCTTACTGTATATAATTAAAAGGTCAAAATGGAGCAACAACATGGACAAACTACCACATGTGCAGGAATAACAACAACACAGTGGTTTGCTCACAGCAAAATTTGTCCTCTTCATAAACACAACTCCATTCTTGGTTCTTGTATTAAACTCTGGATGAGTAACATAAAAGTTTATTCAGCTATTACACAGGTCTGGACATTTGAATTTTGTGGTTGTACATGGAGGAGCAACAATCCAAGCCATTTGTTGTGCCTTTGTTAGGTCTGACCATTGGTCTGTCAGAAATGTCATGACATCTGTTGAATTCACAGAATTTTCGCACTAACTCTATATAGATGACTATACTCATGTCAATCACAAGAAAATGTTTTAAGCATTGCTAAAACATTCCTGATTGCTAAAAAAGGAACATCAAATTGTAAGGAGCAAAACATTATCATTTAGTCCAAGTTTAATCTAAAACAAATGAGGATAGCTGATAATAAAATTTTTGATAGTTATTAATGCAACATTTTCTTCTCAGATTTTAACTTAAAACATTTTGTGAATGAAGAAGAAAACTAATGAGGTCCCTTTTATACAGCCTGTAAGAAAGTCAGCACTTTTGGATCAAGTCAGTAGCAAAATAAAGATAATCACTTGTTAAAATAAGTTTCCCCCTCAAGTGCGTGAGTGCAGCTGACAAATCTCAGCATAAAAGTGAACTGAGACCCGAGTGACTCACCTCATACATCTGTTCCTCATTAGTGGGATTCTCCCTCTGATACTTTCTCTGCCCTGATCGCCATCTCGCAGCACGTTCTTCGGCTTGCTTTAGTTCTCTTTAACCTCTTTTTTCCCCCTTGGCATCTGTGCTTTTACCATTTATCATATTTAAATCTGATGTCATATTTAAATATTTTCTCTTCTCTTGAATGTTTCCTTTTCTTCTCAGTTTTCTATTACCTCAATTTTCAATCTGAGCTCCTGTGCTGTTGAAAACCACAATCTCTTCTTACTATTAGGAAGTACTTAAATTAAAGTGATTTGTTCCAAAGAAAATATTGTCAACAAAATATTAGATATAATACATCTTTCCTAACACATTTTTTAGGGCTTTCAAACGATAAAACATTTTAATCAGATTAATCACAGGACACCTGTGGATTAATTATGATTAATCATATTCCAAAACATAAACACCTAGCTTGCGATCTGCTGAAAGGAAGATGTTAAACCTAAAATAGCAGCCTCAATAAACGTGCATCTGTGCGTCTGGGGTTGAAACTTCAGGCGGTTTGTGAAATGAAATGTTGTCCGTCGTCCGCAGCATTTTTATTGATTTTACTACTTTTAATTCTCACTGGGCCAACAGGATTTTTTGATTCTTCCATCCTGCTCAGGTCAAAATCAGACATTATTTGATGCACCAACCTCTTCTTCTTTTTCCTTGTTCTTTTTTCCTTGCCGACTGACACCCAATGATTTACTGCATTACTGATGTGACGACTGATCATTCATCCTCCGCATTAATTGATTAAAAAAATTAAGTTATATTTCCTAAACCTAACCAGTAACTTAACATTTTAATCTATTTAAAAAGTATTTTACTGTTGTACTAAACATGACCCGGAAATGAAAAAAAAAACAGTTGAAGAATTATTTTACAAGATGCTATAAAAGCCTATTTTGCTGTGTGGTGAACCTATTCACTGCTCTAGCAACGTTTCATGCCAAATCGTTACATTTCCTCGTTTAAAATGTACAGGGAGATGCAGTTTGTCATGCAAACGATTCAGGCACAAGAAAATGTCATTTTCCTGAAAACTATCCAATGGATTTATCGCGTTTGGAAAAGAACTCCTAGTTGTTGAAAAGGCATGATACAGTTTAAGTGCTGTGTGCAACTGGTAACCACCAGAGTGTGTTCACACAGCCTATGGGCTGCATGTAACCTTATATAACCCGTGGCTTGATGGGTTGAGTGAATTAGGATATTGAGAGAACATTGCATGTGGTTTAGCAAAGCTTGGCCAGAGATATTGAACGAAAACTTTAACCACAAACTTGAGCATTGCCATTCATTTTTTTGCTCACAACTTTCTTTATTAATTTAACTTGTTTACTGGTTCGTACTTTATTAGATGTGTAAGGGTTTAGATTGAACATACCAGCAGAAATAAGTGGTTTGGCTGCTGGAGTGACAGCAGTGAAAGGTGTGCCAATGGCATGTTGCTATTTTGTGCGGCACTTTCTGCATCTCATCTGTATCAAAAGCCGCACAGTGGGTTGATTCTCAATGTCAGGCAGCTGCATGATGGGAGACATGCCACGTGCCAAAGCCACCACAATGTTGGTCAGTGGAGCCTCAGAGCAGCAAACTGCTCCTCTTGCCTTGTGTTTGAGGAAAGACTATAAAATAGGTGGTGCCTTTTAACATTGTAAATATGTGGTTAGGGCTTCACTGTGCACTGGTTAGAGGAAAAACTGAGAGAGCAAAGTTGTGAATATGGAGTGCTCAATGTTTGGTGAGGCCACACAAAAACTAACAGAAACACACACACAGTTTGGCATCAGTCCACTACAACAACAGTATAACACAAGAGAGAGTCCTCTGGAATAGCACTGTCCCTATAGTCTCCTCTCTCTGCCTTCCTGCTAATTTTCTTACAGAATACCCTGTGTAGAGGAAGATACCCTTACTGCATCTTCCTCTACACAGACCATTCCAATTATTTCCTCCTTGTCTCTCGGATTTTTCCCCTCCTTTTCCCTCCCTCTCAGTCTTTCTCCTTCCAAGTTTTCCTTCAGTCCTGGCCGATGACTGATCAGCTTTCCAGACTTCATGACCTTTATCTTTCCCCCTCTCATTTCTTTTATTCTTAAACAGGTAATAAAATCAAATGAAATAAGTCTAAATTAAACTCCCTGCAAATGCAGCCAGTGTGCATTGTGGTTAATTATTTTTGCCTTGCTCGTATCCCACTGCAGCTTCTCACCAACATGAACCTCAGATGGGAAACACATCAGAAATTGCGAGACCTGACAACTAGTTGTGACTGCACTCTGGATAAAGCTGGATAAACACAGCCCACCTGCCACAAAAATCTGTCTGGGAAATCAACACAAGACAGAAAGATTTCAGAGCTTAGAAGTAATTCAGTTAAAATAAGCCTCTGATTTTGTGGCTTCCTAACTGGTATTACTTACACTGTAATGTGTTTAAAAGGCATTGGTATATAGGAAAATATTAAGACAATAGGTCACATGGAGAAAGTGTTTCTGTATTGCGTTTCCTAACTTAAAGAAGAGTAAATCCCTAAGGTGACATAAAGGGAAAATGATGAAATCTTTATTCTTTGATAAATTTCGCATCTCAAATATCCTTAGACCTCTGTGACTGGGATTATTTCATTCACTGATGTTACTGACATCTGACGTATTGATTTTTTTTCAAATATGAATAAATAAATGTCTGAGAATCAGGATTACAACAAAGATTACAACTCGATAAGAAAGAACACAGCCCATAGTTTAGCCAACTGGTGCAGATAATGATTCTCTATGAGAGTAAGTCACTCTTATAGCTGAAGGTCGGACAGCCTTGACTTGAGACAATCCACTGCATACTAGGATATTTCCTCTCTTTGAGAAGTTGTCGCAAATTTTGATCTTTGTGGTAATTTGTAATTTGATCCCTCATGCGCATTTTGTAGTGTCTCATTTATAACATAATGGAGGTACTGTGAATTCTCAGCGGGGTCCGGGGAGTCTGAGGCAGGCCAGACGGTTAATTAGGTTAGTCAAACAACATGTGTACTACAGACAGAGCAGGGGGATGCAATGGCCATGGAGTTAGAAGAAGAGAGATATGGATGATAAAAACAGCAGAAAAACAAGCAGAAGAGAGGGAAGCAGGAGACAGGGCCCTGCGGAATAACTAAAGAAAGAAAAATACTGCCTGCTCATAAATCATTTCATTTATTTTTTTTCCCTCCTTCCTGACGACACCTCCCACTCCTCTGCTAATGTTGCTCTGGCTGCCAAATACCAGAGTCCCATTTGGAACATCACATACATATAATTACACCAGTTTGGGAACAGAGTCTGTGACATTTTACTGTATATAAAAAATGTCTGCATTCCTAGTTTCTTTCACAAGCTGTTATAAATTGCACCTGGCTCAGACTTTTCTGCCTTTCCTCACAGTTTAAAAAAACTGGCACAGCCATTTTATTAAAAAAAACAATATTTGTGATTGTAACACCTGTAACCTTGATAAGCCATTAGTGTGTTGATCTTGGCTGTGTGGAAAGTTCTGTGCTCAAGAGTAACCTAACAAATCTTAGCTGAATAGTTTGGCTGCCCACTTCCTTTTTTCCTTATATATGACAGCAGAATAATCAAAGTAACAAATCAAAGTAACTCATATTTATCCTTTATCTTCACAAGTAATCTGAATTGCAGGATGCACCCGCTGCATTTTGCTTTTTCGTGTGTTTGTTTGTTATTTCTTTTTCTTAGACAACTAAACATTTGATTGTGCATATTTGTAGAGCTGTATCACACTTTCCACAAATAATCAACAGTTCATGCCTAGCATACAGTCTTAATCAGAACCCTTACCACAGCTGAATTCATTTCACATTCACAATTTAAGGGATATTATGTGTGATATAAATCTCCTGGTGAAAAAGCAGCTGAACTACCAGGTGAAAAAACTATATACTGGATAATAATAAAATAATCCAGTCAAAGCCTCCTTTACAACTTAAACAGGATGTTTAAAAAAAGAAACAAGAAAAATTGAATATGCATCTTTTTCGTAAATACCTTAACATTTTACTGATGTTTAATGTGTTTTTAGTGACATCAGTTATACGTACAAAGTCTGAGCATTCTCACCTTTTTGTCAGTACCCAGAACTAAATAAGCAAATTTAGAGTTTCAAATTCAGTAACTCTTGATCATACTCATTATACTGTATTTCCTTGTAAATACCCAATTCTTGGCACTGTTGTATAATCTAGAAATAATAGGATAGATCTAAAAGTGGAGGCCTGTGTACAGTATGTGAATCTCAGGGAGACACTTGCGATGAAGGCGTGGGAGTACATTATTCTGCAGCTCCCTTCATTCACAGTCTCTCATTAATCAAGACACTTAATGAGTTCATACTTAACAAGTTCAGTCTGAACACTGCCCCTAATTGGCCATGTCAAACTGCATGCGTCCCATGCTAATTGGCTCTTTGATTGGGGCTTCATAGAGCTAATTAGCCAATTAACCGTTTCAGTATGCCAGCTCAATTGCACCGTGGCTTATGTTTGCGATTTTGGGCACATCAGACACTCCTGAGGAGAGAAAGAACCCACTGCAAATATAAAAAAATTCACTTGTGCTATAAAAAGCAAGGCATGGCAAATAGAAGGGATTAAGAATGTACAGAAGGAAGATATTATGTGGGAAGAAAAATGTATGGATCATAAGACCTTTTCTAAGTTTTTAAACAGCAGTAATTAAACTCTGACTTAAGCAGCAACCTTTAAAATGATCAACTCAAGCACATAACTGATTACAAAATACATGTGAGGCCATGGAGAAAAAAAGTTAAATTAAACTATTCTAAGTGCATATTAGAGGCAACAAACTATGTAACTTCAGTGTTTTCCTTCTCAGGATCTCTCTGGTCTCTATGGCAACAGTCGGTATAGTTTAATAATTATTGGTTTCAGTTTTGGTTCTACTAACTACATTTGATGCTACGTTATGTTGTCATTTGACAATTTTTGCTTTTTGATTGTAAAACCATTGCAAATCTAACATCTGCAAAAATGTTTCTTTTTGAAAACTTCTTGTTTGGCTGTGGCATACAAACTCATTAAATGTTTCCACTTGTTCTTACAAGTCTGCAAACATGATCAAGCTGCCTTACTGAGACCAAATGGGGTAGCTAGAGGCTAACATGCCCCAAATGTCCCTTTGTTCCCCAGTAGGAATGCTAACAATGAGTTCTGGCATTTGAGGGCAAACCGAAATCCCTGTTTAGCATCACATTGTGAAATGTTCTTGATTCCTTCCATACAAACACCAAATGCACCAGTTCAGATTTTTTCAAGTCTTTGCATCATATTTTAAAGCACTCTTATAGATTTTTTATAAAGAGCATAGGTCTCACAGTACAATACTGCAATGATTAGCGTTGGTGGCTCACAGAAAGGTTTCCTGGTCAGTCCTTGTCATTGTGTTGTCAAGTCATTTTGTAACATATGTATACTTTAAACTACTTTATGTGAATGAATTTGTTGATTAAGAATTTCTGTGGTGAACAAAGCCAAACAGGTGCAACACAACTCACACCATTAACGCTGAAGGTGTCATACACACGTTCACTTCACAACTGCTAAGACAACTAAAGCAAGTCTTCAACAGCTCTAAAAATCAAATTGCTTTAGCAGGATCAACAGATTTGAAGTTGAAGAAACTTAAGAAGATGACAGATGGATTGCTTACAAATCCAAAAGAGATCTGGCGCATCGCATTTCCTAAACGGACAGCATGTGTGAAGTATGGTTGTACTCAGAGAAGTAGCGCCACTTGAGATATGACCCAGGAGTGTGATCCGTGTGGAGAAAGCACATAACTGTGCATGCTTTAACTAAATTCATTTTCCAGACAATGAATGGCTACTTTAGCGGTCAGCTCAGGGCAATCTTACATTTTTTCATAACAAAGGCAAGCCTATTGGGTATATCCAGCATGTAAGCAGATATTGGTAAAGATGTTGACTATGAAGAATTCACATGTTTTTATTTTGTCAGGCTCCTCCACACCTTAACTTCTGGGGATATTACCTGTTTCCAGTGATAGTTAAGCAATAATATAATGAGCAGTAAGGAGTGAAGTCTACCTGTAAATGGCTGAAGTGGAACTGCAGCTCATTATCTTCTCAGGAGAACTAGTGTATAATCCAACAGTGCAAGCTGGGATTTGAGACCACTTAGGAAGATGACAGATGGGATTGGTAACAAATCCACTTATCCTCATCTCACTTAATTTCCATAAGTGCCAACATGTTTGAAATCTTGAGGGAAAGGAGACGAAGATTTAATTCCGGGGTTTTGTAAATGAGATAGAAAAACACACGAGGCCGAATGCTAGAAATATCCATGCTGCAATGCAACATTGATGAAATTCTGCAACACCAGAAAGCGACGGCTGTCAGCAGTTTAGGAAGGTGCTGTGTACAGATGAACATGTGTTTAGAGATAAATTCCATTTTTTTCTGCGCTGGGACCGGAAATCCACTTTTAATAAGACTTCTTGAATTCCAGCACAAACAAACACACACTGAAGCAAGGTAGATAATTGTGCTCGGTAAGCACCGAGAAGGAAATATGCTCCACCATGTGTGGCGCTGTCATCGTGAAGTGATTCACACACTCAGGGGAACGGATTAGACCATATCAAGTGTCTCCTCTGTGATCACTCCCTCTGTTTGTACCACTGCCGCTACGTTCGGGAGTTTTTCAAGGGAGAAAGAATGCAGTCAGGAATTCTTTTAATTGTCCAAACTCCGCCTCAGTGCTCAACCCACTCAGCCATCTGACACACTTATTTGTGCATGCTAGCATGCACTCACTGTCGATGCATACACACAGTCATTCTGTCTTCACAATACTCCATTACCAGCCTCCAGTAAACTCCATCTCTGCTGCTTTTCCTGGCCAGCCTACATTGAAGCTCAAGACACTATTTCAAAAATTATTTCTTTAATATTTTTCCCATGGCTTCATCAAGTCAAGTCAAACCGATTTGTGTGACTACACTGTTACAGCATGGTCATTATGAAACCTAAAAGGAAGACAGATGTGCTTTCATTTAGAGGAAGCCTTTTTATGATTCTCTTATGTAGTTTCCCTTTTTATTACTTGTTTTGTTTCTGGTTTTCTCTTTTTTCATTCTTGGCTTTTTGGTTGTTTAGTTTTGTCTTCAGATACAAACATACAGAATTTGAAATGCCTTTCTTTATTTATATATTTTAATTCTTTGCTTTCAGATTAGTGTTCTTACAGACAAATGGCTGATGCTAAAAGCAAGAGATGTTGACAAGCTGGGTATTTTATTTTCAGTACTAAACTGGGATGGTAATGGTTGCAATTACAGACAGACTGTGTTTATGTGGGATGAGTATAATACTCATTTGAGATTTCTATTTTGTATTCAACAAAATACATTTGATAGTATGTAGACAATATGGCAGACTCAAGTAGCCCAAGTTAAACTTTCAGAGCAAATATCAAAATAATCTAGCAACTGATTTGTTTTCTGTATTTCTTACCTTTTCATGTCATGTCTGCATCAAATTATAGAGAAAAGCACCATATAGCCTATCAGTCCCAATCTTATTTGTTTCTAATGCCCTGATTATAGTTCTAATTTGTTGCTTATTAACTTGTTTTCTAATGGAAAATTATCTGCATCCCGTTATCCTAACACTTCTTGGACATTTAAGAATTGTGAGCTTCCTATTTGCACATTTGCTCGAGACCCTTAGGCTAAAATTGTGTTTCAAAACGTGCTTAAAAGCTCACACATTATTTAAAATTTTACAAAATAGTCTGAATATTAAATATTAAAAGTCAGAGTCATCTTCACTTAGCATCTTTCATCAGCGTTGATAAACCGTTTCAGTGTATTTATGCTACAAAACAGCAGTCATGCGGCAACACAGTAGCAGTGCTGGGAGGTAGATAACATGTTTCTGGATACTATTTAGCTCTTCCTGTAGTTTGTCATGGCTTCCTCTTCCACACAGCTGTCCCACGCAAATCTGCCCTTGGGGTAGGATTCATTGTGCCCAGGTGTGTTTCCATGAGTGTATGTGCTTTGTATAGAGTTACCTAGGGGCCCCTGAATGCAGCTGTCTCAGATCTGGGCTAATCAATGAAATGCAACACTGGCAGATAGCTGACACTTTCTGTTGACACACTGTCATTATAATCTCAGCATGATGCTGAGCAGAGCACTTCTGCTTCATCAATTACAGGTGTACCGTTCTTGTTTTTAACAGAAGCTCATACATTTTACAAGGGAAGTGATCGTCAGTTCAAAGTAGTTTGCTTTAAGTCGGATACAAAATGGTCCGGGTCTGTTAAAAACACAGCATATGACATACTGGAAGACAGACACAGAGGCGACGGTGACATAAACCTGACTTCAGATGTCACCTTGTAGGTGGTTCTTTTTTTCGTCCTCTCCCACATCCTTACCACTCTGCATTTCGCTCTTTGAGGCTGGAGAAATTAACTTAGCACAATCCCAACAAACCAGTAACGCCCTAAAGCGCTGCTTTTCTACATACCTCTGCTGTGTTCCTGCTCTGTGATGACAGAGCTCTGCTGCTGCTGCCTGCACTGCTCACAAACAGCAGCTCAGAACGGGAATGAAGGTTTTATGAGGAGATAACATTCACATAGGAAGGACACTGGGAGGAGAAAGTGATGTTTGGAAAGTTGAACAGACTGTACTTTTCTCTATCGATCGTGTCTTCTCCTGCTCTTTCCCTCTTCTTCACATCCAGGTCTTGTATTTTTTGCCTTTCCTTGCCTCTTCATCATGTAGCCCTGACTTGTCTGTTCCTCTGCTCCTGTTCTGGGTGCTTTTATTATTTAGGACCTGTCGACTGTAGTACAGAAAACCATGTCATGCCAACTGTATGATGTAAAAACACATTTTCTGCTCCAAAGTCATAGACCTTGACAAAACCACACACGTCTGCATACAGGCGCACAGAAACCTGCATATAGAGGATTCCAGATCCTGTATACATGAGAACACATCACACACAGACTACACATGCCTGACATTTCTGATGTACATTAGCTAATGTGCAAAGACAGCTGGGCTGAATTACCACTAAACCTAATGACTATTTCATGTCTGAATGGAAACACGAGCAGAAAGGAAGAAGAGAGGCCAGAAACTAAATAAAGGGTTAGATTCAGTTGATAAGACTCTAATCCCTTTACCTTATCTTGTCCTTCACTTTTTACCTCTTGATTAATGAACTAAGCTTATGATGGTGGGTGTATTTTTATTCTTGGAGGCACTGATGTGTTTATGTTCACTGCGGCTCGGCGGTAATGTTAACTGTCTTATAACTATTCTATATAATCAAGTTTATGTTTGTTTTGTTGGGCTTTTAGACCAAATAGATGGTTGGGACTCCTTTTCTTTGTCCTTGAGAGGTAGAAATCTCCCTTTTTAAGTTAATGTCCTTTTTTTAACCACCAGTGGGAGGAAAGGGTTTAGATTTTCTGTCTGAAATGAACCTTTAACGACGATGTTAACTTTGCACTTCTGATTAATAATATGGGAACTGCACATCCTTAACTTCAGAAAATACCAGATCACCGTCCTTTAAAATCATTTGCAGCTGGGCACCATTTGGGAAATATCTCCTTTTAACTTGCTCTTTTCAGAGTGCATGAAATTTGTTAATGGTATCTTTAGCAACCCAGTAACAATGAATACAGTTTTGGCTTGAACGTCAGAGAAGTGAGACAAACGTCACAATTCTGGTGGAAGCGGAACCTGGCAATATAATCATGTTTAGAGCAAGTTCAGCTTAAAATAGACCTTCAAATATATTGATAGTGTTGTTATATTTTTCCTTTATTTATTCTAGATAAAAAAACATGAAAAAACAAAACAATCACTTTAAGTATTTAAAGGAAAAAGTAAATATGATGATGGGAGGTATAAAGGGGTATAACTAGTCCTGTGCAGAACTCTGCTGCCGTACATCTACACCTTTATAAGCAGCAGCCACTGCTGTACAAAATGTCATGGTGACATGTGTGCTCTCCTTTTTTTCAGTCCCCTTCTTTCATTCATCAGTTGGGCATAATTTGTTGGTTCCAAGCATGGAAGCACTTCCATATTGATAAACACACATAGGAAGCATCTATTTACATCTGTAAACACTACGCAGTGCATGACGTGTTGTCCTCTGTCCATGTTGACACTTCAGAGCTGCATGCTGTTCACCCTTCAGCATGATGAAGGTCGCGTTGAAATGATAATGTGAACTACCAGGCAAAAAAACAAACAAACAAAAAAGTGTTTCATTAAAAAATCGGATTTGAACATTACAACCTGCAGTGTTAACGCAGCCCAAGCTTCTTCTGGACCAAGGTCTCCACCACATCATGTGCATTGTTTAAACACTACAGAAGATTTCCTGAGGTGTTGTGCAAGGAAAACTATTTCACTCCACTGAATTTTTCACAAAGCCCCCACAGTATCTGATTTGTGCACAATAATCATGAAACTGACCTTTTTGAACTTGATGATTTGTGCAACATATATATAAAAAATTATATATTTAGAGGGTTTCTCTTCATGAAGTATACTTTATGCAGTTTACATAGCAGCAATGCGTGCTGGAAGTCTGGTTGATATAGGTTTAGATAGTTCTTCCCATTGTTAATCATAGCTTCTCTGATCACAGATGTCCCTCTTAAACCAGCCCTCGGGAAAGAATATAATGTGCCCAGGCATGTGAGTCTTCAGTGAGTCCAAGTACTAAATATTTTAGCATACTTAAAAATGCCCAGAAAAATCGTAACTGTGTTGCAGAAGTCAACAGGTTTTTTCATTAGCCTTTAAAAGTTATAGATCTATGAAATAGTAATGTTATCAACAACTATAGATCTCAGTATAGAACTCTATCTTCTGCATAATTTAAAATCAATCAGTACATTTGACAGTCGGTACATTATTCATCGCAATCCCACAAAAGGGTGAGTATTGAGGTTGTCCACTCAGAACTGATTAAAAAGCTTTAATTTCCTTGGAAGGACATGTTTATCACTTTGGGAAAACAACACTGCAGCTGATGTGCATAATTCATGCTCAATTTATTTGAGTTTATTTAATTCTTTTGCAAAGGGATATGTGTATACATATATATACATATATATATATATATATATATATATATATATATATACCACAATT
>JBBBVT010000014.1:17806341-17820687 GCA_037177035.1 Craterocephalus eyresii
GTGTGTGTGTGTGTGTGTGTGTGTGTGTGTGTGTGTGTGTGTGTGTGTGTGTGTGTGTGTGTGTGTGTGTGTGTACATGTATGCGTAAAGTCAAAAAGAGTTACTTAAACCATATCAGTGTGTGTGTGCTGTGTGTATGTTAAAACATCTGTGACAGGGTTGGCGGGAATCTCGTTATTTTCCCATCTTCCTGCGTAAAGCCTACTAATTCCTGCTCACCTTCAACACCACATGACTGCTCAAGGTGATGGGACAGGACAGGCCTGGAGCCCACACTCACAACCACGCAGACACACACTTCTACACAAATTCAGAGAGTAATTACAGGTCAGTCTGGCAAAGGAGAGGCTGATCAGACCGGGGCATTCAAGGAAGAAAGACCAAATGAGAGAAGGCAGTATGTCCGTATTGGATGGGAGTGGAGGACGAGGAAGCTGAAGGATGAAACAGGGACAAAAAGAGACATCCATAGAGTGGACCACCTTAGTGACAAAATGAATGCTTGCTTATTTAACAAATGGTATTTGATTTTTGTGCATCGACAATGGCACCCTGACAAATGTTGATTGTCACTTCTACACAATATTTATTATGTATATTATTACAATTACAAATTATCAAACATTTTCAAATGAAGTTATGTCTAAGTGGCAGCAATGAGGGAAACATGATTCAGTAACCTTTAGCTGACACTCTCCTCTCTAATCTGATTTGACCTTATCACTTCCATGGATCCTGATAGACTGGATAGCTCAGGATCTTATAGAGCTGCCAGGGTTTCCAAAGCCAATGAGTTCATCTTCCCAGAGTACGATGGATGGACGGATATGGATCTAAATCATTAGGATGAATTTTTTGGTCTTATTCATTCCATTAATTTACCGTTTGCATTCTTTATTACTGGTTTAAACAATGCCAACAAACTGCAATATATGGCCTGAAATGTATTAATAAAGATAACGATGGAGATCCAGGGCATTTTCCCCAGATAGATGCATTTACATTCATATTAAACATTATGATATAATGATGGTATAATACAATCTATAATACAATCTGTTTTTGTAAGGGTGGATTACTTGTTTTGTTCTGTCACACAGTTTCCGACTAATGGTGTTGGGACCAAGCATCTGCTTCTGTTCCGTTCAGGCTTTCAATGAAAAAGTGTTCTGGTGGAAGCAAGGAATAACCCATATTGCTTTTTGACAAAATTAAAAAAATAAAATAGCCATTTTAAATATGAGTGTGTGACTGACCCTACAGGGATACACAACACGGTTGCTTCTTGGCATAATAATTTTCAAATCATTTCCATTGTGATTATACTTTACTGAAAAGAGTGGCTGTACGGTGAGGACAAAAGGTGGCCTTAAAAAATGTAATATGATTTAATATGAATCACTTTTACTGAAATCTCTGTTCATATAATGACAAGATTAATTCTGTTAATTCAGTTGTCTAACCCGTTATGACTTTTTAGTCAAGTAGGGAAGATATAGTGAACTCTATTCAATTAATTTTCACCTCTCCAGAATACTATACCAATTATTTGCTGAGATTTGTTTTTTGCCTGCATGATTCAGTCTTAAATCCATGCTGGTACTTGTCTTTGTAACCTCTGCTGTACAAATCAGCTTCAAAGTACACACAAAGCCCTGCTTGTTTCAGAAACTTTCTAGCAAATGATATATTTAGCAAAGGATTCTTTTGAATTCACTGATCAATCACATTGTAAAAAGCCTGACAACCAAATGTCTTTTCTTTTCTTTCACTGTCTCTTAATTATCCTTGAAGATCTCCTCACAATAAAAGGTTGGACTTGAACATCAATCAAGCTACTACCTTACTCCTTTATTACCTTTTGGAACAAAGTGATGAATTAGGGAAGCTATCCGTTCTGACCCGAGGTTCAACCCTTTTGTTACCCCCCCATCCATCCACTGGTTCAGGTTATCCACACATATCCAATGTCATCCTTAAAATGTGTTTGTTTCCATGTTGTCCACATCTTTATTGTTAAGAAATATTCCCTGGGATATTATGCAATGTTATTTATGTAATTCATTAATATTTTAGTTATACTTTACTAAGTACCCAATACACTGTAAACTGTCAATAAAGTTAATAAAGTTCAACTTAGACGTTAAAAGCAGAAGACAGAAAGAAATTAATAGATCTTGTGAAGTCCCACCTTTACCTTCAGTGTGAAAGCAATAATCTAGAATTTCTACATCAATCTTTAATTCAGCGTAAAGCATTGTATACATAAACTTAGCTCCAGACACACAGATATATATCGTGCAAACATATGCAAGCACCCTCATGTTCATTATACACATCATTAGCTGTGGCTTCCGAATGAAGTGCAAGTATCTACCTTTTTAATCAGGAGGATTGAAAAAGAAAGACAAAAATAAATAATAAAAAGAAAGTAATGAAAGTTTGATGCCAACAGCCTTTTGCTTTTTATTTGAATGACATAACAACCTCCTCTTCCGTCTGTCCCCTCTGGCTATAGGGGAAAAAGTCAATATTTTAAGTCTGCAGAGACACTCATTGAATATTTCAAACAAAAGAAAACTGAAATTGCAGCCTGATCTCTGGCAAACGGGCAACTAAAACAGAGCAACAGATCACCATAACCAGTCCAAGGGAGGATTTTAATCTTTTGGCTGACAGATGGATTTCGTGTCATTGATTCTCCTCAAAATCTTTTTATTTCGGCTGTGTGCATCAGTTAACTAGTTTTTGCTGACCTGGTGGATATTTTGCCATCAATGCCAAGGGTTAAGGAAGAGGTCAATGTGTTTTTCCAACATGGATGAGTTGAGTTAGGGGTTAATGGGTTTTAAGGTGTGACGGTGGATCATTCTATAGCCACTTTAACCGTAAAGTTACCTTGGTGGTCCATTCATCAGCAGGAAATCAGCAGACCCACGTTGAACTCACAGGAGATTAGGTTAGGTTAAATAAATGTCCACTTTGCTGCTCTGTGATGTAAAATGACTGCACAGAGGTGTGGATGCAGCCTGTGACCATGTCGTACTATCAATTGCACGGTGTGTATGCTGTTAAATGCCTTAAGGCATAATGCATTTAAGAGAATCTTCCAACAAAAAATCAGAAAAGTATTTCAAATACAGAGTGAGAGAGGAGTAATTTCTAAAAGCAGTTAAACAGCCTCCTTTTCAGCTGTTCCAGATGAAAAATGATCGTCAGTTTGACAAAATCCTTGGAAGATCTTTGGCTGTGGTTAAAAAATAAAATATAAAAACATAATCCTACATCAGATAGTAAGCGATGCAATCTTACAACCAATGATATATATGATATGATATGACAAATATCGTATATTATCAAAATCTTTGGATGATCCCCCTGCAGTATGAATGCTCCTTTAGCCCAACCAATAAGATTGTTGCATGGAGAGACTTGTTGATTAATGTGACATTGTGAAAAATGCAATGCAATCCCAAAGTCTGTTGATAGCGTAGAAACATGCTGATATATAAAAACAGAAATGGGGTAAGTCCAAAAAAGAAAATGAATCTGGTTGTGGTGTGGAGACAGATGTCTGTCTGTTGTGTCCTTCAGCTCATCCGCACTAAGAAGGACACATCAGGACACACACACACAGCAGATGAGTAGCTGCAAACATACAAAGACATCATAGTAAATAAAGTCATTTCTCAGTCTGTTGACTCATAAATCCTGCTTTTCATTAGTGTGACATTTGTAATCTGTCGCTCCTCAGCTGTAGCCTCAAACAGTCCAGCAGGTATAACCATCATATTCTGCGTACATCAAACTTGATGTCATAGCCAAGTTTATTAGATGCTTAGATTTCATATAAGACCAAAAAGGGGGAGTTATCGGCTAGGGCTACCACTAGCCTGGTAGGTTGTTTACGTATCTTTTCACATCACTCACAGATATGGTCTGAAATCTTCTGTCTCTCCAATCACAATGTGTAGCACCTTTCCACATTGATAAGAAGTGGATGTCAGACTTAACAGACCATCAGACTCTAATTAGCAAAAGAATGCACAGCAAACAAAAAGCACCATTTTAGAAAATAGCTTCTCCCCCACCAAATGACCTAAAAACAGCAGTCAATCAAAACAATGCACCTGAGTGCTGAGATCACCTTAGAATGAACCTCCTTTACTCCATAACACCTCAAAACCTAAAGACATGTCAACCAGTCACACGCCCACCCAATTATGGAACTATTTTCAAAGTGATCACTAGCTTAAAAGGATCCCTTATGGTAGGTCACTTTTGGAGCATTTACCTTTTTTCAGACCTACTATTTAAATTAATGTTCAGAACAGTCTGTGATAAGAACAAAGAAAATAAAATTACCTTCAAACAACAATAAAACTTCTCTTTTTTATAGCAAAACTGGTGAAACTATCCTCGTACTAAAAACAAAATCATACTTTACTTTTTTAATCATGTTTCATATTTATAAAACTTCCACAGGTTTGTGCAAATTTATGACGACATCATGTACATCTATGAACCAAGCTAAAAATACTAGCTGCTGGGATCACACAAATTTGCAAGTTAGAAAACTAACATTTTAATAACCTATACCAAAAGAAAAGGCTTCCTTTACGGCAGCAAAGATAGCAAAAGAATAACTTTTAACTAAGGAGCCACCGAGTCATAATGGCATGTTTCAGGCTACGTTATGAATAAACTAAATCTGCTGTGACTTGTACATCCCCTCAGACACCACTGTGTAACCAAAATGTTGAGCCAACACTGCAAAGGTAAAAGGAGGGTTAATGTAAGGGTTCAACAGTATGCTAATAGAAGGGTTGCTGTGCAGGTTAAGATGGATTTTGGGTGGACAGGCTATAAAGACCAGTGAGACCATCGATTACAGGACTGAAAAGATGAAATGACAGACAAAATGCATACCTGTAGGCCAGAAAACTAGTATACACCCACTCACACAAAGCAGAGGATCCTCTGAGTGACAGGGCGAATGAATCACTGTGGGCCAAGTGCATAAAGGATAACAGACACAATAAGCTTTATACAGGTAGATGGATTGTTAGAAAGAAGAGGGAAGAGAAGATGAGACTAATACTGAGTTGCATGGAATAAGCCTGTGTAATTATTTGTCCAATTTGGGGGGAAACCTGCTGAAAATACTCAAGTAAATGAGGTTAGAGAACAGATAAGAGTGGTGGGATGGAGATTAGAAGCAGTAGAAATAGCAGGTGTAAAAATAACTATAATGTTCATTTATAAACCGTTTCAACAAATTATGTTGTTGAAGTAGGTTTAGAAGACCAGCAGCCTTCCACAAAAGTCATATTAAATCATATTAGGTTCCCATACAACAAAATAAATTCAGTGTTTCACATCCGTGCCAACTGAAAAAGACAGTTTGTCTGCAAAAGCAATAATCCCTCCCTCTGATTCCCCTCCACTTCCACTGTTGGACTGTCAGGAAAGAAAACATCCAAGACGCACGCTCCTGTAAGCATGTAAACTCTCTGCCTCCATGCTTGTATGAAACCACCCACTGATCAAATCTAAGCACAAATAACAATTATAAAGTATAATCAATGCCCAGGAACCCTGTGGTGTTACTCCTGGAAATTCCCCTAATGATCAGCATAGATACACAACAAATACACCACATTTAAACATGCTTAATCCATTACAAACAAATTTGTGCAGGGTATTTCCCAGTTTCAGTATGCAAGAATATTCAAAATAGTTTACAGGCTCTGAAAAGTCTCAGTTATTATAAGCATTTTACAAATGCTTAGCCGGGACATTTTACAAAAAAGGATTAAAAAAATCCATGCACTTGCAAATGTAGTCACTTTGCCCCAAAGACAAACACACAAGTCCCCACACAGCCACTTAATGAATTGAAATCTGCCATAAATTTCTTTTTACAAAAAAAAATGTCATAAAGATAAAAAAAGGTGCGAGAGTTTCATGAATTATAGTTCATTTAAATCTCACCTTCATCAGCAGCTTTTTCTGCCTGTGTCCCGGTTCAGTCCTCAGCCACTCTGAGTCACTTTCCCCTTGGCAGGTGCCGTCATGGTCAAATAGTCCAAAGGGCTGGAAAGGGCTATTCTCTTTTTTTTTCTCCAACTCTTTATTTCAGTCCTTCTCTGAGTCCTGGTGAGATTTGTATCACCACGAGAAAAGCGGTATTTATGTGTGAGTGTGTGGTCACAACTCCAAAGGTCCTGGAATTCCTGAGTCCTGCGCTAAAGAGCGAGCATAGCTGAGCTCCCTCTCTATCTCTCTTTCTCCAACCCTTTCTTTTTTTTCGCCCCCTTTCCCTCCCGTCCGGGCAGAGAGGAGGGGAAGACACTCAGGGGGTGGGACGGAAGACAGAAGCCGCTTTCAGCTTGCTCTTTCTCTATCTTCTCTTCCTCCTCTGCCTTATCTCCCCATGTCCTTCTCCCAGTGTCTCTTTCTTTTTTCCTTACTTTTACGCTCTGTCTTTTGGCTTGTCCTCTGTGACAGATACTCTTTCATTGCTCAGCAAGGCGTGAAAGCAGGGCTCTCTGTGTCACACACACTCATACACACACACACACCCTTCTCTTTCTTTCAATGCCACTCCCTCATCCACAGTCCAGAGGTAAAGTCCCCCCTTGCTCGGACAAACAGCCACGGGAGACTTTGGCATTTCAGCGATAACTAATCAAATACAAGTTTTAACAAATAGGATCATCTGTTTATCATCACTGCAGGGATTCAGTTATCACTGAAGGTTTAGTTTAATGTGGGTGCATGCGAGGATGTCACTGTGGAACTTCTGTCAAATCTTTTTATGCTAAGTCAGTGATAACTTTATTACTTCATCTGTAGTCAATTGCTCTTTTACAAATTAATATGAATTCTCAAGGTTCTGAGTTCAACAATTACGACTTCGTTTTTCACACATTTAATCTTGATTTTTACTCGTTTACAAAATGTAAACTTTACAAACAACCAAGTCGACCCAACGTGCTACTTTATGCAGAGTTAAGAATCACTGAAATAAGCATATAAAAATGACAATTAAATTCAACATACTTTTAATAATCATAATAAACTAAACTATAACCAAGCTAAAATCAGAATCTAAAATCAAGTAAAGTAGTGGCAGTAGAATAAGTAGTAACCGTTTTTAAATTCTAGACTTTCATCATTAAACATTTGCACTTAAACAACCATGTGAGGCCTAAGAGCCTTGACTCGGGTCACTAAACATCTAGACTGCAGTCCTCAGTATCATGGTCGCCGTGATGACCAACTTTTTTCAGCACCTGCATTAGCCTCTTAGAGCTCAAACCTTACATGCTGCTGCTTTTCTACTTTTTTAAATAGCTTGGTGCACTTTGTTTTATTTTCCTCTGTGGCTCTTCAGTAGCCGCCCAAAGCACAATGGACCTCATTCACCAACCGTACTTAGACACAATTGTGATTACGAAAACTTAACTTACAAACTTTTTATGAAGATTGCAGCATTCACAAAAATTTTCGTAACTTGGAATTTTCGTGCTTAACTAAGCACAAATCCTACTAACACTCATGAGTATACGGACATTTGAGTGCTGACAGTTTGTGTTGTCTTCTGCTGTTCAGTTTATAAAAATAAAATACATCACACCGACCAGGAGATTTAATTTCATCAGACCCATAGATTCACTCCATAGTTGCACAAGGATGCCACAGCACATGGCCATATGCTTTACAAACTAAAGAGGGTACAATGGGCTAGGTCGTGACAATGCACTGCTTTCTCCTGTAGCCGGGACAGCATAAAGATGTTCGTCCTGAAAAATCCATGGAACTAGACTGCAGGCTCATGGTTCAAGTTCATGAGCCATTAACTACCCGTTTGTTTTTATGTGATTTGAAGCTAAGTGTGATTATTTATTAGTGTGGTCCTGCCAACTAAAGTTAAGGTCAAGAGGGCTCTTCAACAGATTTACAATCTCCTGAAAAATCGGGAGCTAATCAATTTTGAGCTTGTCCAAAGGGGCGGGTTCAATGGCGGGTTCAATGCAGGCAGCACTTCAACACTGTCAACTTTTCTGACATGGAGCAGCTGCGAGCGTTTGACACAGCGGTAGATTCTGTTGTGAGCACATCAAACAGAAAGTTCTCTTTGGAGGGAAAGACGTTTTCGCCTTGCTCCTGACAAGCTTCAGTAAGAGTCTGATCTGCCAGTTAGCCCCACTGGCTACACAATCACAGAGGAAAGAGTGCTGTGATTGGTTTAAGCTTCGACCAATCACGGACAGCGGCATTTTAAGGAGGCAGGCAAACCAGCCCTTCTGAGAAACGGTTGTCCTCAAGCTCTTGGCCAGACCAATGACTGCATTGAAGTCGCATTAGCCAGGCTAATTATTTATAACCATTTGTATCACTTTCAAAATAAGGACAATGAGGTTTTGAAGGACATCTTCGTCATGATTACCTCCACCAAGGTGCGGAGAATTTTTGATGTCGTACATTCAGATTTTCTTAAAATGTTTCAGGAAATCTCCAAGATGAAATACAGAACAACTGATTAGATTTGGGGGGTGATCTGTGTCATCGTCTGGATCCAGAAATTTTTTACGCACCAGAACCACAAACATTCAACCACTCGCCTAGAACCACCAGAGGGGGTCATTCTGACATTCTACCAACACAGCTTTTTAAGAAAATTGTAAAAGAAGTGTTTAGAGAGGCCTTTATTTTTGCCTTTGAATGCATATTTTTTCATTCAGTGGGAGACTAAAATTAGATAAGTTATTAATTAATCAGTATGTGGAATTCATTTGGGCTTGTACTTCAATTACAATACGTCAAATATGCCCTTACTTTCATCAATCAATTATCAGTTAACATATAACGAAATTAAATTATTTTAAAATTGTATTTATACTTTTTTAAATTATTTGAGAGGAAAGCATTAGAAAAAAACATCACATAATGCTAAAGTGAGGAAACAGAGCACTGGATGTCTGCTGGTATTTATTTATTGTATCACACTGGAGAGCTCCATAATGAACAGAAGGTGGGGCATCCTGGCATCGATGTGGCTTTTGTAGAGGACATAAGCATTCAATGCACACATCTCCAAAATGTTATAAAATGCTGCAACGGAACAGGCCATGTTGTAGTTACAGGTACATGTTATAATCTGACAGTTTGACATGGATTAACAATACAGGGAGTACTGGGCAGATTTCTGTCACGTACAGTATGGCTTGGCAAGGGGGAGGTCTGCACTTTTCATTTTTTGACTTTCTGTTTCCTCATCTGCCTTACTGTCTGTGTCTTTTTGCAAGTCTTGACCTTTTTTGGGCATTTCTGGGGCATTTATCTCTGTAGAGTAGGGCCAGCTGGTCATTCACCAATTCAAGAGGAAAGACACAATTTTGTGGTCAATAAACATGTTTGTGAATCTGCTAGAGAATTTTCCTTAAAAAAAAAAAACTAACTTGTACAACTTAAAAACTAATTTTAGAAGATTCAAAAGAATTTTTTTTGGCAAATGAGTGTAAAGAAAATGATCTGCTATCGGAGGCTTCCAAGACTACCACAACGTTTGGCTTCCTACAGTATAATGCATCTTTTGGGAACTTAAGTTGCTTCCTGATTTTGGCTTTGTTCCCTTGTTAGGGTTCTCAAAGCATGGTCCATGAAGCTTTGCGCTCCACTGTGGGCTTGTATCTCATCAAGGCTCCCTGTTGCTGCAGTGCAACCATCCTGCTGGTTTGCTCCACCCTAAATGATGCACCTCAACTTTGATCACTGAGCTCCTTTTTATCTCCTGCATTGTGTTGTAGAGATGTATTCTACTCCAGTCAACCTCTACCTAAAATATTATGCACTGGCATTTGTGCTAAGGTACAATTCAGAGACAAGCACAGACTGATGGCCTTCATTTGTACTATCTTTTTTTTTTTTTTAAATGTGTGTTTGAATGAGATAAACCCTTTTCAATGTAAGCTTGTTATTTGACATGCTGATGTTCTGTAGCTCACTCTCATCTGATTGGAATTCCTTGCTGTCATGTTTTTACTCGTCTGTCAAATCCGCTTTCATTAGTTTAAGACATCACCATTTCTCAATAATTTCTTTGTTGACTGTTGTCAGCCTACTGATGCCTTTTTTGGGAAAGGCAGGGTAAACCTATGCATTTAGATGGGGGAAGTTGGGATGCCGTGTAAAATATTACTTCAGACAGAATGCAATGATTTGCAAATGTCATAAACCAATATTTTATTCACAACAGAAATCAAAGAATCAAAGAAATACAAAAGACAGTTCACTATTTCCGAAAAAGTATCAGCTTGTCTTGAATTTG
Source organism: Craterocephalus eyresii (assembly GCA_037177035.1). Taxonomy (NCBI): domain Eukaryota; kingdom Metazoa; phylum Chordata; class Actinopteri; order Atheriniformes; family Atherinidae; genus Craterocephalus; species Craterocephalus eyresii. The sequence continues at coordinate 17,816,678 of JBBBVT010000014.1, forward strand.
ATAGGCGGTACATGTCTCATAAAAGTTGTAACAGGCAAAATGAAAAATGAGAAAATACTAAACACCATCTTGAAATCTTAGAAAACTATTAGGTAAACTGGCACATGGGTCAGTATATCATTGGGTATTAGAAGTGCACCTTAATGAGGCAGAATCTGAAACGAAACTGGACAGTGGTTTAGTAATTAACAAAATACTGTACATGGAGCAATTTTGAAATAGTGCTTCTCAGTTTAAAAATAACTGAGACTTTGACTATTTTGTCATCCAAAGTTCACAATAAGTTTAAAACAATCTGTAAACATTTATTCATGCAAGAAACATGTCCAACAATCAGTGGTGAATACTTGGGATATCTCAATCCTGAGGCAGCAATGCATTAAAACAGACATGATTCTTTCATGGAAATCCCATTTGTTCAGGAACACTTCCAGAAATCACTGTGTGAACACAGTTTCCTGGAATCCAGAAATGCAGGTTAAAGCTCTGGCATGCAAAAGAAACATGAACTTAATCCAGAAACATTACCTCCTTCTCTGGGAGACGGCAGGGGTACTTATTCCAGCAGTACACCATGCCTCCTGTGTGTACTTCAGGACGTGGAACGGGAGCACTGCCTCTCACTGAGAAGAATAAAAACAATATATTCTTTCTCGTCTGTCTCCATTAAAGCCCTTAAAAAAATCGCTGGATTTTACTGTCAAAATATATCCACAGAGTCACTAAGCATCAGCGTAACAATAATAGCCAGTTTAGTATTCGCCAGTATTGGCCTGGATTCAAATTTGGAAGAGGTAGAAGTTGGTGTCTGTGGGAACATGTGACAAACAGAGGAGAGTTTTACAGAATGATTATTTTAATAATTTTAGTTTTTTGCTGATGACTGTTTTGTTTCCCTAGTTTAGTCGCTCAGCTGAGCAGACACAGTGGCACATTGGAAGCACACCTAAAATGACAACATTGCCCAGGAAATGTGTGATCATGTGATATCATGATATTGTGTTTTGTACCGGTATCAAAAAATACACTGTTATCATCGCAAATGATATGATATATGCTGCCACTAGGCAAAAAATATCCGATGTCACACGAGTGGGACAACATTCCTCACTTTCATCATTTAACATGCTCTCTAGCTTTTCTTGTGACTTAAATATTAGTTGACAAGATTAGCTAATCTTTGCATTGCGTGGCAATTTTTATAGTTAACGCATAGCCCCAACATTTTTGTGGCTTGTAAAAACTCAGACGTTTCTGCATTGACAGTTTTTCCTAGCATATCAAAGCTACACAAATCAATAAAGCCCAATCACCAACGTAGTCTTCGACTGTCAGCCTCAATAAATGTTCTTTTGCACTCTATTGATCTCTACACCTGCTGGCATTAACATTCATACTATCTGCAGCTGCTCAAATATCAAAGGAAGACTCTGGCCATAGCAAATACATTTAATTTACAGCTCAGTGCGATCTGAATGTCTAAAACAAACATTGGTTTGCTAGTTGTTTTTTCACAGTTGGCTCTCAGTTACTTGAAAGCCTTGTTGAGTGGCAAAGTAGACAAAGCACATTTCAGCTGTAATCCCTTGAAGTTTGAGGAGCATTAAATAAACTCGGTTCTCTAGTATTCTCCTGCTTTAGCCTTGCAGGGGACAATTAATAAAGAATACGGGAAGAGTAGGAAGCTACATTTTAAGTAACGACTTGTAGGGACATTGTTGTGACAGTACAGTATATCATGCTCACATCAATAATAGATATTCTAATTCTCTAGGGCAAAGTAGTGTTTACATAACGACTGAGAGAGAAAAATATCGTATAAACAAAATAGACATGAAAATAAACAGTAAATAAAACCAAGGTGAAAAACTCCAGGAACGCAATCACCTAGTATGACCAATTTACTGATCAGATCCCAGACAGTGGGACTCTTCACGTTACCAGTAATGTGCACACACCCACATAATCATGTCGACACTGGCAATATAGACAATCTCACTGACACTTAAGGAGCCAATCTCATGCAGGTACACACCCAAATACACACCCATACAGACACATAAAGGCCTGCTGAAGATACCTTCATCAAAACACACATGCATTAAAGCAAAGTACACACACATACATGAACACACTGAGCTGTGTGTCTGGCGTCAGGCTGGCACCATTCAGGCGGCCATCTCTAGAGGCTGAGGAGGTAGCCAATCGCAGCTGTCAGTCAGCAGCTTTCATTATCACACACACAGAGACACACACAGATACGTGCACATGTGGTATGTCCCTGGAGATTCCACACCAGTGGAAAAAGTGTGTATTCACTGGTGTGTTTATTCAAATGTAAATGCTGTTGATGTCAAACATAACAGGACAAATTGGAACAAGAGATCCAAATTAGATGTGATACTGAAACATTTCAAGAGCATGAAATGGAGAAATCTTACAAATTATAACAAAGTGGAATCAAAAGATGTGCCACCTTTAAGGAGCACAGCTGTAGTTCATTTCTACATTCAGTTTACTGAAAATGAGACTCCAAATCCATCTCATATATCTCCTCATTTGCATTTTAAAGACTTAACTAATATGTTTAATTCATGGATTCATTTTTTATTACCGTCTACTTTTCTTTTCTTTTTTAATTAAGTCTATGGCATAAAATATGTATTATCTAAAATTGGTTATTTACATATTTAAAAGTATGCATAATTTCTTCTAGAAAAACATTTTTTTTTATATGTTTTAAATATTAAATAAAGAAGAAAAAGGACAATGTGGAGGTGTGGTAAGCCGTGCTGCTTCACTACAAGAAAATTCCAATCTGAGGCTCAACTCAAGTCCTTCTGTTTGGACTTACAGTAGCAGATTCTCCTTGTGTCTGAAGTGGTTTTCTTTGGGCACAACTTACACCCACAGGCAAAGCTTACAGTTAGATTTGACATGCTTATCTGTCTTTGATAGCTGCTTCATTTAAACTTCAGCCATTTTCTTCCTTAATTTTCTCACTTCCCTATTTGACCATTATGATCATGCCTGTCAGTTTGACATGCCCAACACAGAGAATGAACATTTAGCTCTGCATCCTCCATTTCTGAAATTATAACAAAGTGGCATATCAAAGAAGGTCAGATGAAGGTGGGGCTCAAAGAGACAGCAGCTGAAATATGGCATTTTGGATAAAGTCAAGGGGAGCAGTAGCTTGAACCTATGCAAACTTATTCTGGTGAACACCTAAATGAAATTCTAAACTTCAGGACGAGCATGATTTGAGCTCTCAAATACATTTCTATAACTCACGCATGATGCGCTCCATACTAAACACATTAAATGATCATTTTCTGAAATACTTGCTCTTTATCCTTGTCTTTCCTTTCAGGGGAAACAAAGTTGATTTGAATTTGACTTTGTATGTTTGGATCCATTCGTTTTGAAAAAAAAAAGTTTTTTATGTGTAATTCAGCAACCGAGCAAATTTACCTGAAAACGTGACCTTACATGGGAGGGAATGACAGCTGAAAACTGTTTCAGTTGTGTTTTTATTTGTTAATTGAAATTAGTCTTCATCAGTATGTTGTCATTAATATGTAGAATTCCATCGGACATAGCGTTTTATTAAGATGTCTGTCTCTACTCCAGTTCTCCTCCACCATTATTTACATCCTCTCAGTGGACTTTGATTCCCCTCCTCCTTCACTTCCTTTTATTAGCTTGTGTGCACTTCAAGCTGCTGCCTGCTTCTGAATGAGGTTTTTACATGAACTGATACCTGATACGTGATATATAGCCTGATAAGGTTGTGAGAAAAACACTCTCTGATGCCACAAACCGGACATGGCCTTGTGAAAACATCACGCCATGCTGAAAACATCAACACCTACACAACTGAGCCCCACATATTTTCCATTGCAACAACAGAGGCACGCACACATAGGGGGATGGAGGGAGGGGGGGGGGGGGGGGGGGGGGGGGGGGGGGGGGGGGGGGGGGGGGGGGGGGGGGGGGGGGGGGGGGGG
>JBBBVT010000014.1:17838919-17851080 GCA_037177035.1 Craterocephalus eyresii
CTGCATGCCGGCAGTGGCTCGACTTTCAGTGGAAACGCTTCTCTGAATGGGCCGGACCATTCAGGACCGTACCGACCTGACCCGACCCGACCCGTACTCCTCAGTGGAAACGAGGCTTTAGTGCCAAGAGGAAAAAGACAGTTTCAATCCTGCACAAGAGAGTTGGTTCCACAGCAGACGAGCCGAATAACTAATGGTGTTGGCTCACATTCTAGGAATAACTAGTGGGCCAGAGCAGATAGTGAAATAGCAAAAGTGGAAGCACTTGAGGAATTGTTATTATAGTTCAAAAGGGCAAAGAGACTGTTATCTTTATATCAGCAGCAAAACAATTACAACCTGCAGATCAATTTAAATGAGTCATGTTGGTAATCTGTGTCCATGACAGCAGCTGCACAGAAATAAGTTTGCTGCTTCAGTCATAACACAAAACTCATCAACATGTTCTATACCACATGTTTGTGATGTGTTTATGTGCGTGCCGTCATGGGAGGGGTGAGATCATTATGATAAGAATCCAAGAGCAACAAAGTTGGGTCACATTTTATCTGTCCAGCAACTCTGATTATTACCGTGTGGAATCATTGCCTTGCAGGGCGTTACAGGTGCACAAGACCACAAATAACAACCTTGTAAGATAACAATTCACAAACTTAACCCTTTCAAGCCCAACCTACGAAAAAATGAGAGGAGAAGCCCGATTTTTTAAATCCAAAGTCTTTGTTTGGCTTTTTAACACAACATGGGGAAGAATTAAAATAATGTTTCTTTGCATATTTACCATTTATTACCATATGATATATCAAAATTAGTATAGTTTAGTCTTTTGCCTCCTGATGTCCATCAGGGAGCAAAAGACAGGTATCGTATTGTCTACAACAGGGTTTAGAGCAATTTTGTTTTCCAAAATCTGATGCAAAGTGTCTCAGAAACAGCATGTATCAAATATGATACGTTTGGCTTTACAGGGTTAATTAAGTTTGATTATTTGATACAAATACAAACAGATTTAAATGGTATCATGCAGTTTGACGAGGGAGTTGACATCTCCATTTCACGTTAAAACAAATCATGCCAAACAACCCCATGCAAGGGTCATACACTCTTTCACATGGGCACATGGTTGTGTAGAAGCTGCAAAACAGAAAGTGCAAATGTGCTGCTGCAAAAACTATAGGAATCACAGAAAAAACAAACATCACATCAAATATTTTCTCCCAAATACACAGGCAGGCATACATGTGAACTTCAGATCACTCACAGAGCAAAAAAGAAATGGATGATGTAATATTTCATGTAGTGAAGAATATGACTCATAGTGAGAACTGTTAGTCCTGAAAGTTATAAGACTGATTAAAAGCTAGATGATTATCAGCAACAGTCATCACTCATCTACCTGTGTCCGTCCCTCCCTTTCTGTCTGTCATGCACACACAAACACACACCCAGTGTCTACCTGTCCAAAAGACTTGTGCAGAAAAGATGGCAAGATAGCACAGAACAAAATTAAACAAAATAAACTGACAGATAACTTGTGATGAGCCGTGAGCTCATCCCATGTTGTGCACTCCTGACACTGATGTCACCAATGATAGTAGATAGCAATCTAACACAACGGAAGTCAGAAATTACAAGTGATGTCAACGATAAAATTAAAGGGGGAGCATTTCAACAAAGGATGCCATAACCTTTCATTTTGAACAGTGTGCCGCTGTGAACATGACAACTGTTTCCTAAAACTCCAAAACAAGATGCAGGATGAAAGAAGCAACAGATTACTTGTAATTTCAGCTCAGTGTTGAAATTTACCTTTGAAAATTCCCATAAATATTTCAATAAACAATCCAGGCAGAACATGTTACAGAGGTTCAAGGCAGCAATTAGTCAGAGCCACCCACTTCACTAATGACCCATGAGACTGCCATTTCTAATGCATGACCTCAGCGAATGGAAGGAACAAGGCTTCATTGAGAGAAATCCAAAGTGTCTGCTCTGGCTCTGACTGCAGCTCATTTTATGCTTCTTTTACTCTCAGATTTATACCTCTTCACCTCTGTAATCTCTATTAAATGTTGATCTTTCGCTTGCAGCTGGTCAGGTAGAGAGCCACATGTGCTATGTTGACCACATGAAGGAAAAGCAGCTTTTAACTCTAAAACACAAATCCAGATGACAGATTTGTAAATGCTTAACAAGACCCACTGACAATCATTTCCTTTTGGAGTTTGTTAGGCATGAGTGTCCACACAGGAAGTGTAAGATAAGCTGTAGGAGGTAAGGAGTCGTTACTCTGTCTTAAGCAAAGCCTTAATTCCCACTAATTCAAAACACTGCTGTAAGGAAACTGCTTGTTTTTTGTAAACACAAGAATTTACTCAAATCTTGGAGACACATGATTTCTGCCAATAAATTCAACTCGTTTAAAGCAAAAAGATTGTTGCATCCCATCTCCTCCCGAGAGTCGCCATCACTTCCTGGTGTGCAAACGTTACCTTCAGTTGTTTTTTCATACAGTATTTTGTCCTGTCTATTTGGAAAGAAACCACATGGCACACCAAGAAGTTTAATAAAGGATAAACTTGCAGCCATTAAGCTAAGAAATGGTACTAACTTCATAGTCAAATAGATCAATATATTTAGAAAATATAAAGTGAAAAGCAGCTGATACTGGTACAGAAATAATGGGATACTATGTGACATATAAAGTGCATTTTTAGCCATTCATATTATTTTCAACATCTTTTACAGATAAAAAAGATGGCTTTATTTATGTGTCATTCATTCATTTTTACATTCCGTTTATAACCCCTCACTTGGCAGTTGACATGACTTATTTATATGCTTCAGTCAATCACCTTCTCTAGTGATGGCTCATTATTCAAACTAGGCACCTAAATCCCTGTGGTGTCCACATGAGGTGCAGATTTTTACATAAGAACAGCCTTTGTGACCTCACTGACAGAAAACATGCAAATTTATCCGAAAATGATTCAAACCTGGTACAAAATAGGGCAAGTTTACCTTCATGACAACTGTGTAGGAGTGAATCTATTTATAGCTCATTATTTATTACTTATTCTTTATGACTCATTAGCTTTGCAGCTCAGTTTGATGGGTATTAATCATCCATCCCTATGCTCACGGCCCCCCTCTCAGCGCCATCTTGTCGTCCATTTTTGTATTTTCCGGGAGTGCCAAAATGGCGAGAGTAGCAATGAGCCTTAATTCATCTCTTCAGAAACCTACGGGTCAAGTGAGGGAAAGTTTAAGTATTTTAAAGTGAATGATTTAATCCTATCCTCACTGATCTTTAATTTGCTACTACCCCTGTCCTCCACCCAGCATACTTTCCTCTTCATCACCTAGCAGGTGATAATGTTTGCACATTCCAAATCATAATAAACCTTCACTGTGACCTTCTGATCTGATCATTCTTCATTTCCCAGCCCCCTCCCCCCATCATCTGTCAAAATATTAGCCTCTATAGCATTGCATTCCAAGTTATTTCATATTTTGTCACTTTTTTTGTCCCCGCTGAAGTCTCCTCTTTTTCTCACCTAATTGTTTCTTTCAATTAATTTCCCATCACTAGAAATCTTGTTCCTGCACATCAAGGGATGATGGGATTTACAAACCTGAAAATATTCCATCATTAAAACTTTAGTGTACAAAACAGCAGCAATTTAAAGCTGTGCAACTAATGCTTTATGGTGCGTTCAGACCAAAAGCAGCGAGAGCGTCGGGAGCGTCAGGTTTACATGTAAAGTCTATGAAAATGCGCAAAAAGGACCGTGTGTAGCAAATAAATCAAGCCGAGCGTTACATCCGCCATTGTAGAGAGAGAGAAAAAAAGGAAAACATCCGGGTCCTGCTGAGGAGCATTGAGGGCTTTTGGAGCGTCAAGACCGTTTTAAACTAAAATGTCAAGCGTCTGATTTACGAGCATCCAGCGTCCAACTTTGAGCTGCTTTTGGTCTGAATGCACCATTATACAGTTAGTGTTTTATAACCAACTGGAGAAACAAGTTCGTAAAATTGAGTGTCAATTTACCAAAAAGAACGCACAAAAATACACTGAAGGAGTTCATATTCCAGTATGACATTTTAGACCTTGATATGGCTGCAAACAACTTTTGCTACGTGACAAGATAGCAGTTTCTTGATGTTTCTACCAGAGTATGATACATCTGTCCATCTGTACAGACTGAAATATTTCCTCTTGAAGATTTACTGATCGGTCATCTGTTTTTTTCTGTTAAACTACAGCTGAATGTACTGATTGTATCTTCAGCACGGGGTTCCTGCGCCTCAGGTATTTCAAGTGCAGTGCTGTTTTCACTTTCATTACTGACAGATTGATTTCCTCTGTAAAGAAGTCATTTAACACTTGACTGCTTTATCTTCTGTTTCTCACCAAGAAAACTAGGGGTAGTGTTTGTTTTCAGTAAAAAGTGATACCTATTAAAAAATGTAGCAAATTTAGCTATTCATTGCATTAAACACACCTTCGTCTCAAATAGCCCCATATGGATGTTTTCTATTAACTTTAACTTTTTTGATACAGGATTCCTTCTGGCTGAATCCCCCCCTTTCAGCTGCCCTTCACAACAGCAACCTTTTCTGTGCACTGCGCAACCTAAAATCCCTTGACACTGCAACGATACTAAACGGTAATGGAAGCTAAAAGCCCTTGTCCAAGCCCACTGTGTCACATTGTTGTCATGATGCTATGTTTAGCCTGCCCTGTGCAGGGAAATTTTCACAGTCAGCAACCTTACACTAACCCTTTTCCTCCCCGATTCACCCAACCGGATCTTTTCCTGGTATCTTCCCATCAGGGGAAGCCACTCTGTCTTTGCCAGTATATTCCATGCTGTGGATAGCACTGCTCTTCTCTGGAAACTATACACTCAGCAGCCCCTGTCTGACCTCTGTTTCACCGCATCTCAACCAGCAGTGGAAAGAAAATAATTACAGCAATTTTTAGATGTTTTTTTCATTATTTTGATTTCTTGATTAATCTCTTTACATGGAATATTACTTAGAGATAATGAATATGCATGCTTGCAGATGGCAGTCTTATGCCAATTAAATGTAACAAAACAATCCCCATAAGCATTTAAATAATGCATTGCAAGTATTATAGGCCTTAGACAATAAATGCTTAACCCTAGAACACTATTGCTGGGTTGTGCTGCATTGGTTTTGAGTGGCTACTCGAATGGCAAGGATTAAACTTGCCTTGTAATAGGCTATAACTTTACAAAATCACAGTTTCAAATTATTAGGCACACTTCTGTATGTATTTGTTCATTTATCCTAAATAACCAATAATCATCAAAAATTATGTAAGGTTGGATAATATTCTGGATTTTATTGAATAAATCTACCAATGATTCATTTTTTTCACTGAAAATGCAGTCTTCCAAATTATAAGTCATAACAAATTTTAAAATATTAAACACTTTGATAAAGGACTGAAGATGTACATCTGTCATAGTTTTGTATTACAAGGAGTTTTTTTCTAATAACAAACCTGATATTGTTATCAGTTATCTAAACAGGCAGGTGAAACAACACCGAGAAACTAAAACCCAAATGTTTAACTAACTAGAATACTATGGGTATAATCATTTGGAAAAATAAAGTGCACAATATCATTCCATTGTAACTTTCTGTCTAACCCTAAAAAATGTGTGGTAAATACACATCGCTTTGTTCAAATGGCCTCTGTAAAATACACAACCCTGTGAGATGACCCTAACATTCCCCCTAATCTGTTCCAGCATGATGGGGTTACACGCCCCACCACAGTTTTTCCAGTCAGCAGCTTTACCAAACCGAACTATCTTTTAGTCATTTTGACCTCTTGGGTTTTTCTGTCTACACTGAGGACTGTTGATTCTCATGGTATTAGTATGGTGTCCATTTTTTCAGCAGACAAACAATCTAAAATGTACCTTCTCGTCCCCACATCAATTCTGACCAAATGAGAGCAAAGTCATTTTACAAAGGCTTCCCTTAACTCATGCTTATCTTCATTATTTCACTTGTCCCTGTTTCCACTTCCGTTTTAACTCCATTAAGACAAAAGACAGAAGTGACCAATCTTAAACATGTGTATCAAAAGTGTCTATTTATACATTCATTTTCCTATTCATCTAAATCCTGACTTACAGTTATTCTCTCTGAGATGAACAAACAAAACACATCAGAGTAAAGTTTGCATAGATTGATATTTAAATTCAGTTGTAGACGAAAGATGTCAAGATCTGTACATCAAATTTGTAAAGTGACTGATTCTGCGTGCTTGTCTCTAACCAGCCTCTGAACTTTGCACCATCTTAAGCTTAAATAAGTTTGAATGGAATTTTTTCTAAAGCCAACATACTCTTTTGTACCATCTCTGTCTTTTCCCGTCATTGTTCCACATACTGAGCTTATTTGCTTCTGAGTCTGACTTGATTCTTCACCTTTTTTTCATATTATGAAAGCAATATGTATGTTATATCCATATGTGTTTATCAATATAATTTATTTGAGATTTTACTGTTAAATGTGTAAAAAAAAAAAATTACACAAAAAATACAGACATGACCTCACCCCTGCCCTCTCACATCCACTGGTTTTTCCTTATTTCCTACATTTTTCCTACTGGGCAGGAGCCATGCAGCACTGGGTGTTACCTGTGGTGAAAACTGTTAAGTTTTTATTCCCTCCACAGCATGAAGAAGTGACTACATGGCTGCTAATACTCACAGTTTATCACATAAATCAGTTTGTGACTTTTCTTTAGTAGTCAATCTCTCCCTTTTTCTACTGTATCACTCCACATTCATGTCAACATTAACATAATCCACTAGTATTTCATTAATTAAGTGAGTATGGTTGATATGTTGCATGCATCTTGTGTGCTTCAAATAACTTATGAAACAGGCATCTAGGTTGGGCTAGGTTTTTGTTTCATCCATCACTGCTTTCCATCTGGTGCAAAAAAAAAGTGTTTTAATAGTAAATGGTGTTCCCCAAATTCCACATTCCCTCTGCATTTTCCATTAACCTTGCAATTGGTGGCATATCTGGGTTTTTACTGTTAACCTGCTCTGAAATCCCACACCCTCACCCACGGCTAAAGCAGAAGTGTGCCTGCTCCATTCATTAACAATAATGGCAGGAGAAAACAAATGAGAAGCCACAATGTCTGGTAGATTTCAGCCTATCAGAATTTCTGAAAGTCAAATTTCTTTAAAGGGAAAAAAAACTGGTTGTCAATGCAACAGACTGTATTTAATTATGTTGTTTTTTTTTACATAGGTTTATGGACATTTCTATAATGGAAATGACTAAGCATAACAATGATGTCTCAAGTTTCTCTTTTCCAGCAAGAAAAAAGTAAGTTTTGCTTATAGCACATTTGGAAAAATCTATTTAAAACTTTGGCTTAGTGGATTTTTTCTTTTAAAATGATTTCAATCAGAAGAATAAGTAATACAGTGCAATATATTGGAATATTTTAACATAATTCAAAAATATACTGTATAAGAGCAAAATTATTAAATACAGTCAAACAACTTCTTGTGAAATGTAATCAAATGTCTAATTTTATGCCACTCCACATAGTTAGAGGTCCGATAGCTTATTTTCATTTACATACGCTCTCTGGCCTGTGTAAGTGGAAACTATCTGTTTGCCAGATCTTAATGACCTTCTGAACTGGTCTTGTTTACCATCCGAAGAATCAAAATTAAACGAGGCAAATCAGCATTTCGTTTTAATGTTTTTCATCCCAATATCTGGAATAAACTATCCGAAAACCTGAAGTCTGCTCCAAACCTTAGACCTTTTAAATCAAACCTTCAAACTTTTTTATTTGTCACTGCTTTTCATTGAAGCGGAGAAACTTTCTTTATATGTTCCCTTGCATAATATATTCTTTGACGTGATGGTGATGCTGACCTCTGTTTGTATCTCATGTTCCTCACTGGATCCTTCTAAAACTCTGGCTTGCTTCATGATGTGGGTTTGGGTCTCCTTGCAGACAGCCTCTTGTATATGATGTATACGGCTTAATATTTTATGCCGGGCAATTCACTCATGCATACATCTATGCCTGTATTAAGACAGCTCTATGGTGGCTTCTGGCATATCTGACATCAAGGTTAACACAAATATATCTTTCTTTTCTAGACATAAGCATATTAACGTGTATGTGTGTATGTCCCTTTTTATAGTAATCTTTCACCTGTTAAGCCTTTTGTCTGCCTAGTGCGATATGTTGACTTCCTCAACATATCACACACAGCCCATTTCACGCTTTACCTTTTCTTTTTCCTCTATTTTCTTGGAGATTACCAGTTCATTACACCTCTAACCTCACTTATACTCCATGAGATCTTACAATAGTCTGTCCCCTGGCTGCACAGATTAGCGTCTTTTTCCTCTTTCTGTTCCTTCATTCAGCCCGTAACCTGCTGCCCTTTCAGTGACGTACATTCCTGCACCTCTACGTCTTCCACATCCAAGGCCAGGGCTATATTTGCTCTGAATGTAGAGCAGGCATTAATTAATGATTACATTGCATTAGTACATGGCAACTTCTTTTATAAATTCATCAGTTTAAGGCTGTGTTGTTGCTGTGTGTCACTGCTAATTTAAAGCTGAGCTGTTCATTAGTTACCATGCAACTACTTTTACAACTGCAAAGAAGTCGTGACCAAATGTGTGCTCCCCAGTCCAGGTGGGAATCTGACAAAGAACAAAAATATGTTCTGGTTTTTAGAATAACCACTGTTCAATTTCACAGAGGATAACATTCGTCTTTCTCTGTCCTTATGAATCAGTTTCCACCATGTTTGGTTTTCAATGGTACAACAGTGTATTAGGGCCACATCAAGAAAAATTACTACAAGAATAAAGCAGTAGGCTATTTTAACTTGTTGCTTTAGAAAAGCAGAAATGTTAAAATGAGAGCTGTGGAGCATTTCTTGAAGTTGTTCCCTATCATAGGTTTCACAAACCAGGAGATACTTAATCTTAACATCAGTCCCACATTATCGGTATCAGGGCTTTGAAAAGAATCTGCAGAAACAACCGGGAGGACTCAGAAAAAGTCAATGCTTTTATGGGGGATGGGAGGGTGGCTGGAAGCAGTCGATGGTAGTGTTATGTGCAGATGCAGCACTTCACACGCTGGATATACGCTGATCAGCCATTACCACTAAACAAAAGGAATTTCATTTTAACAACTGTCCTCTATTCTCTTTACACTACAACTTTCCTCTCAAAATATTACAACTTTTGATCTTGTAAAATTACAACTTTCTTCTTGTAACATTATGAGTTTTTTCTCTTAAAATGACAACTAACTTTTTTGCGATATTTTGACTTTTTTCTCATACTATTGCAACTTTATTCTTGTAAAATAAAGACTTTTTTTCTTGTAAAATTTCACTTTATTCTTATACAAAAGTATTTTCGGAAAATTACAGCTTCCTTCTTCATAATATTACGATTTTTTTCCTATTTTTACGACATTATTCTCGAAGTGAAAACTAATTCCTTAAGGTGGCCCAAATTCGCCGTTGTAGAAAGGAGACATTGCTGCTGTGAAAGCAGCAGAGCAGAGGCGAAGGCATGAACGGGCCTGTGTAACGTCTGCTCACTAATGTCCATTCAGTGTTAACTGCCCATTGCAGAGTGACAGAAATAACCTGCGCAGGTGTAAAAAACCAATCCCCCCTGACCACACATACATTGTTATGTCTGAGGTAAAGAAAAACCTAAATAATTTGTCATCTTCAAGTAGAGCAAACAATCCCATAATGCATAGTTAAACACTCATAATATTGATTGATATTCCCGCTGATTGTTTTCCTCCATCCATCTTGCAATGTTACATATTGTACTGTTGTGGTACAACTTCAGGTTTTAGACAGACTATTTCCCAAAAGAAAAAACTCGGGAATAATTAGGAAAGATATGTAACTTCCCCAAAGCCAGCAGGTATGAATAAAATATGGAATGGATGTAAGGGTCTATTAACCTCCCCAGGCATGCTACCATCAGGCTTTGTTTCTCAAAAAGACAGGCAACAGATAAGGCCCGTCAACAGCAATAGATCAGTCATCTTTACATTAGGGCTATTATGATCTTATCTTATTTTCACAAAAGACCAAAAGCATTCACGACAATAACATTATGGTGCAGTTGATTGACAACTTGGAGAAAAAGAAAAAATCCTGCGATCAGACTAATTAATAAAAAAATCTGTACTGAACATTTGTTTAGCTGAGATCAGATATCAGTATTATCATTTGAAGCGTCATCACAATTTTGATGTTTATCTTCTTAAAATTATGATAATATTCAGTACCAGTAGGCCACTACACCTTTAATCTGAATTTTGACTACATAATATAGATAAATATCACAGATATTGCATGATTTTGAGGTTTCCATCCAGACAATTATTTCCATATATGCTGTGTAACAATGTCTTCACCTTAAGAAATGACTCTCTCAGCATCTCACTGATACAATGACAGCTGAAGTGACCTTATGTTCCCTCTGTGTTGGCTAAAAAGTACTGGTCTTTGATTCGTCTTCCCACTTAGGCAACCCCTGAAATGAAAATATCGCATTCCTGCACAGCCAAACAGCCACCCAATTCATCCATTTTTTCAAATAGGAAGCAATTTCAACTATGTGATTTGTCAGGAAATAGCTATGTGTGGTCTCAAACCTTACGCCTTCCTCATGCTCCGGTCGCGGCGCACCTCGTGGGCGGTTTGACCTGCTCTCACCCCTTAAGCACATCTCCTGCTCCTCCTTTATCACGCATTGTTTTCCTCTTTTGCTGTTGCTTTTCGCCTCTTCACTCTCCCTTTTTTTCCGAATCACCATTCAGTCTGCCGTTCTGCAAGGCTTCCTTTCCTCGTAAAACAAACTGCAGCCGTTTTCTTTCTCATCATTTCTGCAGAATGAAGAAGAATGAAGAATTTTCACCCGTTCTTGTATGCATAACCTACTGACTGTGTGAGAGCACTGAACCACAGACAACTCACAATATGTCAGATTGCTAAAGAGACATGAGCTCAGTGTGCTCTACACCTGCTTGCACTCATGCTTGTGAGTCAAAACTAGATAACATCACAGCTTTATTAGTATGGCTTATTAACCCTTAGGGGTCTTATATTGGCCATTAAATGTTCACCATATCCATCACTAATGTCTTTTTCTTCACAACTTCACTTATATGATCTGGTAATTATTCTTTAATTTTAACCTACATCATTAACATACTAACCATTCAAACATCATCAAATCTGAATTGAAGGGATGTGCAGAGTATTATCAGTATTGTTTTTTCTCTTTTAAAATATTATAAAAAATGATGAATATGTTGCACCTCAGCACTTAAAATAAAATAAAATAAATATTTTTGTACTATCAAATAAAGCTGTCACATGTCCCGTCTATCGGTCTATCAATGCCAAACAAAAACTGAGAAAGACTAAAATCTGCAGCTTTGAGGAAAGCTGATGTAGCGCAGCACTCTAGTTGGCTTCATTTTTCAAAGATAAAAACTTCAAGCACAGATGAAGATACCGGAAGTAGTGAAATAAGTTGCTCCAAAATACTGTTTGTCTACTACAGCAGATATGAAAGCATGATCAAATCCCTTCTGACTTGAGCCCATTTTGTTACTTCCATGTCACTTAGTGGCGTTGAGAGATTATGGTTTATGCTACATGAGCCCGCACACAATGGATCGGTCCTCTCACTCAACTTGCCACAAGTCCCTATTCCCAAATCCTGTCTCAACACATACCTCTGTAAAACCTTTAACAAAAATGATGTATTTATCTTTCACAATTTGTACTTTGAACAAGGAAATTGTATTTTTGTAATGTACACGCTTAATGTAGACGTACATTGTAGCTAGGGCTGGGCGATATGCCAAAAATATCATCACGATACATTTTTTCTATATTGAACGATATCGATATATATCACGATAGAGTTTAATAATGATGCCAGTTTGAAAAATAACCTGCCCCCATCAGGCCGCTAACTGAGAGGTCCACAACGAGCTTCTCCCACAAGCCATCTGCCTGCCTAGGGCTGGACACAGTATAGAAAAATAATGGAAATATTGAAAA
>JBBBVT010000014.1:17896080-17912193 GCA_037177035.1 Craterocephalus eyresii
ATGTTTTTTAATTGCATTACAGGAAATAAAGAACTTTATCACAATATTCTAATTTTCTGAGACAGACCTGTATGTGAGCAGTGTGTGTGTTTACTGATGTCTGATACCTTACTGCAGGCAGATTCCCCATCTGGTGTTTCTGCTGATGACTTCCTGCTTTTCTCAGCAACATACAGCAGCTTGTTCTCACACTCCGACCACGACAGACAGCCGAACTGGGCTGGGAACACACACACACACACACACACACACACACCGCTACGTTTTATTCAGTACAGATACTGAGAAACTGTGGATAACTGAGTAATGTATCAGTCCATCTCACCGTCATCACACACTCTGCTGTGTATGTTCAAGGCTGTCAGGTTGAGACACTTTCTGAGCCCGTGGCGGTCCCATATCTAAACACAACAACCAGAACTAAGAGTCTGCCAGAGTGCTTGACCATTACGTTTACTGGGAATTTTTATTCTTTCTTACCTCTAGAAGCTGATGGCTGCCTGTCTCCCTGATGACGGCCCGCAGGCCCTGAATGGGAGAAATCCTACTCAATAACCTGAAGGAAAGAAGTAAAAATTCATTAAAAACGGTGCCCACGTGAGTAAAACTGAACACCGCTGGAAAGAAATCGGCCTGCGGTTTGCGGTTTTTTGCTGAGCTCGGTACATGAGCTGCGGCGAGGCGGGTAAACTCACTCTCCAGACACGGGAGCACAGGATCCCGGAGACAGAACAGTCCGGATGCTCCTGTGGTTGTTGCTGTCAGCGATCAGAGTCCACTGCTGTGAGTAACGAAGTCTGGAGCCTCGGACCAGATCGCTCTGACTCCACTCTGCAAGGACAGCAGGGAACAGCACAGATTCATTCATACCTCCATTGTTCAGCCAGTAATGAGGAGTGGTGTCATGAAGAGGACAGGACCATTTTCCCTGAAGCCACAATCCAGTTAAATTATCTTGGCATGCTCAGGTTGAGTGGTCTTCTCCATGAGAAGCAGATGGGTTTACTTGTAAGTCTTTCTGAACCCTTAAGACAAGATCAGCGGCAGAGTGTGGGTAAATAATCAGATTCCCATATGTTTACTTTGGATGTTCACATTGGTGAGGTTTTCTGTGAAATCCCTCCTCTTAGTGACCGTCTGTCAGAAGTATCAGATTTGGGAGTTAAGATTTCTGGGACCGATCAAAGCAGAGGCCAGCAAACCACAGAGAATAATAAATCTCTGACTGACCGTTTACCTCATTTGACATTTTTTGTACTGTGTGATGAATTTTGCAGACTTTCTTGATCGTAATCACAGCTTACTTTAGTTTGGTTTAAATGTTCAGCTACAAGCTCTGCTCTGTTCAGCAGGAAACTCTTTGATTTAATCCAAAAGGGTCCTTTAAAACTGCCATTTTGAACACCATAGTGTAACAGGCTGAGATTAAATTATAATCATAGCACTTGATGGTTTATTATGAATTGGAAAAACTGGAGTGGTGCAGAAAATTAACTTTAATTTTGCAGTTTTCCTTCTCTTTATTTCGTCATTTCAGTTCTAATTAATCAATTTGATCACTTCTAAATAAAACCTAATAGCCTACTTAGTTTTTAAAAGTTCATTTCAGTATAATTATTTTTTTCTAAAGGATGATGTCAGGGTGACTTCTTTCTTTGTTTTGAGGTAGTTTCCATTCATTCAGTTCCCTGCGTCTTACCCTCAGGTGTTAATAATACCCATCGGTGTCCTGCACGAAGAGCTGTTAGCAGCAATTAGCTCACCTGCTGTTAAAGTGTAGATCCGGACCTCTGGAAGCTGCTCTTCAGTCACATACGCTGAAACAGGCGCGGGGAGGCCGCTGACCTCTCCGTACACCCCGGTGATGTATCCTGCCTCCATCCCGCTCTACTGTTGCACACAAAACTCGCATTAAAGCATCAAACCGTGCCTATCAGCCGGTTAACCTTGGCTACACAGATAGTTGCACACGCATGCATCACGCGCTGACATCCGTGCGTTTCTTCTTAGAAGCAGCTGCCGAAAGCCTCGACTTCAGCACGTGAGTTTATTCATGTCACTCAATGAGAATATCGCTGCCCCTGGGCCCGATTCAATATTTTACTACAATGACTTTTACTGTAACAGCGTCTCCATGTTGAATTCATGAATGGGCGATACCACTTGGGTCAGTTCGAAGGGGTGTAATGGAGGGAGCTGAACGCAAGGGGGCAGCATAGATTGGTTGGATATGACATTAAACGCTTTATCAAAAATGTTTCCAGGGGCGATTCTAGAGGGGGGGCCTGGGTAGTTTAATTTAGAAAAAATAATGCATTTCATTTTGGCTTTATTTGTACAGTGCCAATTCATGACAGTGTCATCTCAGAGCACTTCGCAGTCAGATGTAGACACAGTTCTGAAGAAGTACCCTGAGTCAGAAACGTGTCCAGCCAGCATATTACTACAGAATGAATTGTCTACCATGAGCAGATTTAGCTAATTGTGCTTGACATGAAGGACACTGGGCCAAATGATAGAAATTGTGATTTGTTAAGTTTTTAATGATCATTGAACTATATGATGGTGCAGAATTGACTAAAAGCATCATTCCAATTAAACTTTAGTACATTTAAAAAAAATATTAGCTATTTACTTTTCTCAGTTTTGTTTTACATTTAGTTTACACATTAGATGACTACTCTAGTTCATAATAACCTAGAATCTAAGTTCTTTTCTGAAAAAAGGTCTTCATATGTGCCACCCTTTTCTGACGTTCTTCTGCCTTGCCCCCGTGAAAAAATTTCTAGACACGCCACTGATTGTTTCATTATTATTTTAACAATGTTTATATATTATATATTTTTTCCAGAATATTCTTAATAAAAGTGTTTTAATGGAAGAAATGTAAACGGCTAAAGTTAAATAACATGAATGTGATTAGGAGATCTTTGAAGATATAACAATCAAACTGCCATCTTAGGTTTTTTCTAATTGATTAACTCAAAAACAATAGCGACCTATCTTAGTGAGTTATGACAGTTTTAAAATGATATCTAAACAGTAAGTTATCAAAAATGCTCTTGTATGCTTGTTTCTGCTTTCCAAACTGCTGCTGCTTTCATTTGAGGAAATAAACGTAAAAACTTGAAATTTGGGTTTAAAAATAGTTCATGCTACAGTGTTTTCAGTACTTTGTCGAAATTGTTATGTAATATTTACCATATCTATCAAGGAAAGTGTGAGATTTAGCGATAGATACAGATTGCGTCCAACAAGGAAAATATATGGGCGTGATCCTAAACATCGACAGCACCTTCCCTATCCACTTGAACCTGATTTTAATTTGTCTATTCTGGGCTATTACAGGTGTAATGGATGAGGTCCCATACTATCCAGACATACATCACTCAGCAGGTAAGTTTCATATTTATTAATTTCATTATTCTTCACCAACAATTCTGAATATCAAGTTTTTGCAGATAAATCCCCTTTAAATAGGAAATTGCGCTAACTCATTAATTCCAGAATATCTTTCCAGACCAGAAACTCCTTACAAAACACTCTAAAATAACTAAAAATAAATCAAGTGTTCACATGCTCTTTATTTGAATTGATCCACCTGTTGTCCATGTGCCCAAGCACCACAAGTCCTGATAAAACAGTTTGGTGAAACAGAACAGCGATCCTGCAAAAAACCAAAACTATGCTGGTTTCTTCATCTTTCACAAAATTACCAGCAATTTATTGTATTTGATTCATTTAAATTGCTTTTTAAAATCTGTAAATGGTACAGTGAATTTCTCATGCCACCCTGACCACAATTAAAAGCATCACCAACCCCCCCTCTGTTCAGCAGTTCTGACTAGTAGCCGTCATGTATAAACTGCATTGCAGAGGGGAATAAAAAATCTAATTCATCTAATATTTCATATACACTTATTTCCATAAATCCCTATTCTTACAATATCTTGAACATATACATGGATATATTGTATGACCCACCCACCTGCATCAGAAATACATATGGAAAAAAATCCTCTAGAAATTCTTCTTGCCATCTTCACCCATACTTGTATTTGTAAACAGTTTTTGACACTAGGTTGTTAGAATGAAAAACACGTAATACAGATTCCGTAATAAATTAGAAAGTAAAATACAATTATTGACCAGAAATGGTTTAAATGAAATTTCCTTTCCAACAATGTGACTAGAAAGATGACAATATCGACTCTGATCTCTTTCATTAGGTATTTTCTTGATATCATGTTGAAGCGTTATATTTTATGGTTAAATTAATTTCAAATAAAACACACTCGCATACAAGCACCACACACATTATTTTAAAGGTTGCATTGTAACGTCTGTCTCATGTTTGGCAGCTGAAATGGCCTTTCTGGGTGGAAAGGTGGAGGACTATGGAGGGAATAAAAAAAGATAAATATAAATTATAAATCTGGTGACGAGAGATTTTCTTCAGCTCTTTCTAAAGAAAAATAATTAAATTTACCTGAATGACCCAGTTTGAGCTGACTACCCAAAAATAAAACCCATCAGCAACAAGAAGCTTCCACAGATGTGAGATGTAACATCTGGATTCTTACAGTGACATGATATCAGTGATCATTCACTGATAAAAAGTAATCATTCTTGAAAATTGGACAGTTCAATTGCACATGAAGGTAAGAAAAAAAACCCTTGTTGAGTCTGAGTCTTAGTAGGTGAAGAGTTGAAGGCATTGTGTTGTATTCATCACAGTACAGCTTGAGGAGTTCTTCGCCCACTCCTTCGGCTTCATATTCATCCTTCTTTCACATGATGTCAGCACGTTTGTCCCTGACTTTGTTCCTCTGTTTAGTTCTGGCTTTGAAGGCAGCAGAGTTGAAAAGATGCTGTTATAGGAAAAAAGAAGGAGATATTAATTCCTGTCTGCCTGCCATCACACAGGCCTTTGAATTAAAACATGAAAGCAGCATAAATGTAGAAAGAGAAGCACATGAATGAAAAATGACAGTTTCTGCTGAAAAAAGGAGATGCACTGTCACCTTCTCAAACCGTGAGATCTTGTTGGTTTTGATGGAAGCGTCCAAGATGAGGGGGGGTCCGAGGCCAAAGATGTCACGCACTAGTGGGTTGAACTGGAACAAAGAAGACAACATTAAACAATTGCTATCCCGTCTCAATGTCATAATATAGTTTGATCTTGTTTTCTATAGAGCCAAGTACCATCAGTAGTCATTTCAGGTTTTTCCTCTAGAACTGGCTTATATTTTCTTATTTTATAAAAAAACGTAACAATTTGATGTTATTTATTTGAGCTACATGACACGATGTCATAGCCACTCCGTGTCTGTGCTGGAAATCCACCCTAATGCCGCTCTTTGCTCATTTATGGAAAATTAATCTGAAAGTGCAATGCAACTCCCCAGCTGACTGTAGCCATCAGATGATGTTTAAATTATTCATCACATGAGTCATATTCACAGTGTAATGTGGGTAGTTACTTGTTACAGCTACACAGCTCATAAAAACAGGACTCAGCAGAGCTGATTTTAAAGGTTGATGAAGTTTATGAAGGCATGCGATGGAAAAGAGGCTAATCACTAAAACCAGAATTCTTTGGATTTTTGTTTCATGGTGACCCCATGTGACAGAAATGTATGTGACTAAAGGAATGTGGAACTGTTGGACAGTATTTGCCAAATCAAACCGACTGCTGTGTAGGAAGTTGTTGCGACCAGCATGAACATTTCAGAGAGCAGTACCGACTGAACAGAAATGCATTTCTCCCTGTTGGAACTCACTCATTTGTACTTAGCTTGCGTGCATCAGCTTCTGAGTTATCCCACCTGTAGATGGTGTCTGACTCCAGACTCCAGGATCTCCTTGAAGGCATCATAGATTCTTCTCCTTAACCAGCTGTCGATGTAAACACTCTCCACTCCAAATCTGATCCTTTCCTCGGTGAAATCCTCGGTCTGTGAGAGACAATGAAGATGAGGCATGAAAGATAACAACAGGGATATTCAGTGTGTTTTAAATGAGGCAGGGTGACAGGAGTTCATTTGGAGAATCAGGTTTCTGATGGCTTAGCTAAAACTGAAGACTGATCAGCTGTAATCAAACAAATCAAACCTCAAAAATATGTCGGCAGTTCAGGCAAGTTTGTGGATATTTACACTGTGCAACTTTAGGATGTCACACCATTTTCTCACTATTGGGTGAGTTTGGTTTGGTAAATCCTGGTCTAGGGAACCGTACCCTGACACAACAGGCAGCATCAGCATGTGTGTTAGGTATATAACAGCAAGATGTTATAGCAGCATGACATGTTCCTTGGATTGTAACAAAGACCACGACACAGAAACAGGAGGATGAACATCAGGCAGTGTGTTCTTTCTTCTCAGCATGTGGTTTTTACAACAAACATCTACAGTATGTTTAGAAAAGTCGTCGTTGCTGCTTTTTTTTTTTTTAATGCCGAGTCCCACAGGAAGTGATGACACTTTTTTGACCAATTATCAGACTGCAGTGTGTGGAGATCCTTTTGGTTTGGAACAGCAAGATACTGAGCTACTATACAGTTATTTAGCCACTTACAATTGAGTGTACCAGTGATGCCAGCACTAGAGGGATCAGTTCAGTGTTTTGCCATAAGGACACAATGACTGGGGCAGGATTTGAACCACCAACCTTTGGGCCATAGGTTACAATACTAACTGAACAGAAGAGTCACAAAAAAGTAGGACAGGGGGGACAGGCTACTCTGCTACCCGTCATAGTTTTATTGTGGATATTAAGAGCATGTAGCAACCGGGACCCATCGGTGGAAACGGGGTTTTAGATGCATGTGATCGCTCCCCACCTCTATGTAGTGTAGGACTTCTCTGAAGATAGAGCGCTGCTTCCTTCTGTCGTTTTTGGCTCTGTGTTTGTTGCCATCTGTGGCTAAACTCTTCAGACATTCACACAGGCTTTCACTGTCCTCCATCTCAAACTCCTGTAAACACACACATTGGCAAAGCATTACACACTAGCATGACAATAAAAACAACAAATAAATCCTACTGCCTATAATGTTAGACGTGCTGTCAATGTGTGTTTCTGTGATTTGTACAGTAAGTGTGTGGCTGCAGCCAAACAAGTGCAGCAGTTCATATGTACATTTACCTCGTCTATATCTCGACCCAACTCCACCAGCAGGGCGATGGTCTCGCCCACTGCAATCCTGTAGTTAACATCGCTGCTCTGAAGACAAGCCTGCAGCTTAGGGAGGTGACTGGAAGAGGACGACAAAGGGAAATTCTAAGTGTTAAATAAAGTGCACTCAATGACCACATTTTTACTAAAAATCCAGAGTTGTCTGTGTTAAATGTTCCTCCCACACGGCCCAAAGGAGCAAAAAGGAAGTTAAGACAATTGCTGACTCATTCATAAAATCCTACAACACCTAATTTTAACAGCTGGAACCATTTCAACATTGGACTCCTGCAGCGGTGACGGATGGCAGCGCATGAATAAAGATACGCATCCAACAGAAAAGTACGGCTATTTTCTGTCTAAGGAGATGCCGTCGAGTTTGTAAAGTGTAAAAAATATTCATGTGTGAAATTCTGCTGTTTCAAAAACACCATTTCCTAGTATTACGACAAATAGTTTTAAAAGGTGTTTTAAAAGTTGCATTTTTATGAACACATAATATCAGCTCCTTCATATGTAGCTAAAACATTTACAGTCAGATTAAAATGATTTGTAGCATCACTCACAAGTCCAGCACCACGCTGAGTCTGGAAGGAGGACAGAGGGTGACCAGCAGCGACCAGGCCTGCAGAGACGCGCTGCAGAGGCCTGGACTGCCAGGTTTCAGTGTGGGCAGCATTCCCTCTCTGTTGGGGTAGGAAGCCATGAAGATGCTCTCAAGAAGAGCCAATGACTTCACCAAGTCCTGCAAGATTAAGAATGAAAAAAGAAAACATAATGAGGGAAAATGAGAAAGACAGGCTGACTTTTTAAAACTGCATAATATCAATCAATGGTAAATACACCAAAGCCGTGCTTGATTCTGCCTGATTTACTCAAGTCTTTTTTTTATAAATTCCTAAGTGTGACTAATCAATCTCACCTCTCCTTCTTCAGCAGTTGAGACGTAACAGCACATTCCCAAAGCCCTGGCACACTGACGGAGGTAACAGAGACAGAAATATGAAACATTAGGACACGTTTATTTAAACATAAACACCACAAGCAGATTTTCTACGCAGCCCAACAAGCCTGTGCATCTGGCAACTCATTCACAGATTTAATGGGGCATTATTATTGGGCTGATTGGACTCATCCAAGCGGCGATCAACACGATCAGCAAGTCGGCTAAATTGTTTGTCTATTTTCATACTGTCCTTGAATGTCTATGAAACAGTCTAACATCTTTTTAAATGTCTTTTGACTTCCTGAATTGTCATTGAACTGAAACTTCCCTCCATTTTTAACTAAATGAACTAAAACAACAGAAATCCATCTTTAATGTTTCCTTTGATGGAAACTGATTACTATAAACTTGAGGTTGGTATGCAGGTGGAAGAATCGGCCCCTGACTAACAGGCTTTCCAATGTTATTTTGGTTCTTTGCCGTTTTCTTTTCACTTCCTTAATTTTCTGTCAAAGAGCCCAAATCCAAAGTTGTGTGAAACAGAAGAGATGGATCATGAGATTACTGACACTCTGGCGAGCTGCTATACTGGCACTGTTGTCAGTCAGGATGGCAGTGAGGATAGGACGAAGCATCTTCAAACTCTCCTCAGCCTCATCTCCACCTCCCAGCTGGATGCAGAGCAGGATCAGGACTGTGGCTGCTGCCGCCTGCTCCTCCCCACTTCCTGAGCACAGAGGGAACACAGGGAATGATCGTAGACTGCAGAAGACTACGCCAGGCAGATATTCCCAAATGCAAGTCTTCAAGTTATAAAGTTTTAAGCAGCGTTGTGTAAATAGTATTTAAAATCCATGCACACATACTGGCTGTGCATTACCTTTTTTAAGACTTCTTTCCAGACAGTCGCTCACAGTGAGGCGTCTCTCTGTCAGGAAGTCACACAGCACCTTAGAGGAGAAGGCCAGCCTCAATGACTCGAGGGCTGCTAGGCGCGTCTTCGCACTGAGAGACGATGGAAGCAAGATATGAGAACATCTGCAACAGTCTGGCATCGCCTGATCAACTCTGCCTTTGCATCTGCTCCCTTCTGCAAACGACAGATTAGACACTGGCGATAAGAAGCCTCACCTCTTATCCGTTAGGTTGTCTATACATTGTCTGAGTTTGTCTTCAGTTTCCTCCTGGGCAGTCTGCTCGTCCACCTGCTCACTCCCTGTGTTGGTATAGCGAGCAAACATCAGTTATAGGTGAGAGTTAATTTCAAACGGGCCAAAAAACAGAAAAATAGCTAAACTACAAACTCTGCTGAAATTTAAAAAAAATCTTTTTTGCTTTTTTTAATACGTGTTCATTTCATGACGGACTACAAAAAATCTCTATTATTAGTAGCTGTGTACAAACCTGTGCCTTCCTCCAGCACAGAGGCGCTTTCGCTGGCGCTGCTGCAGTGGCTGAGAATTTCAGACGCCAGCTCATCATCGCTGGCACCAGACTCTCCCTTCATCCCATTTTTAATACCTAAAAAGGTTGAAAAGCCACACATCCACAATGTGAGACAGATAGGAGAAAAGATAGATATGGATGTGGATAATGCGTGGGTTATATAAATAGAAATTCAATCCTTTTGCTTAGTCTTGTTTAAAACAAAAGTTTTGTTTGTAAAAGAAAGCAAACAGGTCCATAGCAGGGCAGCTGGCTGGTAAGCGGGGACTACAAACCGGCTGGTGTCATTTCAGAGCAGCTTGAACATGAAAGCAAAAGGTGAGAAGTAACCAGATCGCGGCCGGCACGTTGGGGAAATGATGGGAAATACTGCGCTGATAGCAGAAGCTGCAGAGGGAGTTTCTGTGAATTTGTTGTTAGCAAAAATAATCCGTTTGTACTCATCTGTACTTTGCAATAAGATTTTCCAAACCTTACAATCTTTATTAGAATTTTTTTAATAAACATGATAATCACTGATTCAGTCCAGTGCTCATTTCATCGGTCGCTTCATCATTTTCTGTTTTTTATCTTTAATCATTATCGTAATAATCATAATCATAATCGTTATGAATGCAGTTTTACTCTGAACTAAAGCAAACATTTACTGCAGGAGCAGATTTTCTCTTGATTAATAATCAGGTCCTAAATACAGGAAGCATTACAAAATAAAGGGATTTTCTGTCAGGTAACACCCTGGCCTCATTAATGCTTTTTTTAGTAGCAGGTGTTGCGTTTCAGTGGCCCTGCCACGTGGGTTTGAGAAGGGCTAAAAGGCCTGCAGGCAACGCTAAGCTAACCCTCAGGTTCCTGCTGGCTCAGGACTTTCTACTGTCGGTGGGATTACTGAAGACCAGAGCGGCCATTCATCTGTTCATTCATTCAGAGTGTGCAGTCCAGAACGGTCAGACCATGTGTGAGTCTGTGTGTGTAAATGTTGAAGTCAGCCGGTGCAACTGGGGCGATAAACAGGTCAATAATGTTGCAGCTATACAGAAATGGGATTTGTAGTAAATCTGACAGGCAATGGCCCGTTTCTCATCTGTGTGTGGATAACTGGAAAAATCCAACAGCACAATTTGTAAGCAGCCAAATAAATAACTGGATTCAAACTGAGTGAACTGGGTAAGATTTCAGTCATTTACCTTTAACATGTGTAGATTCATTATCTGCCTTTTCTTTACTCTGGGGAAGTGCTACGGATGAGTTATCTCCAGTTAAATGAGATAACTATTCTGGTGTAACTCCTAAGGCCCGATCGTGACACACATAGCAGGCGGTTACTATTAATAAAAACCTTTTGATCCACCTCAGGATATTATCACAACTTCAACACCCATCCTGTGATGTACTCGTCTACAACTGGAAGATAATTACCAGATCAGCTACAGGGTTACACTGCATGTTTTGTTTATTTACGGGCCTAACCCCCGACAACCTGGTCTGTGTGTTATCACAAGAGTTAAATAGACAGTTTTCTTGTGTATTTGCAGTGTTCACCGTTGGTTAAAAGCAGATTTTCTTCTGATTTGGGGCTTTAGTTGGCAACGTCCAAAATTTCTCTGCAACTATAGTTAACTGGGCTTTAGACACTGGTGTGAAATTATTAGAAAAGCTTCTGGTGTACTTTGGAAATCAAGAGATTTCCTTGTCTGGGAAGGAAGAACATGATTACAGGAAGTTTCCTGGGTTTTACTCGGCATTAAATATCAAATATGATTTTACACAGAAACATAGTAACAGCAGTGAAGAGTAAATAAAAAGAAAAACAGTGGTACCATGTTGTTATAGCTCATGTAAAAGATCTCTTAAACATAAAACACAAATTCTCATACCTAACTTGCTGGCATAAGGAAGAAAAACCATAAGTTAATTAAATGAAATGTAAGTAATCAAAATACATTATTTCAATACATTTTTAATTTAGTAATTCTCCCCGTTTGTGGGTCTTTAATCTAAGAAGAAAAAAAAAGAAAAGAAAAAAAATTATTGGGAATAAAACTGTAACTAAAAAGCCACAGTAATATATTTTACCCACATAGCTGGCCTGAACTGCCCATGTCGCCTTGTCATCCAGACATCAGCTAGCAATCCTCACTGGGAGCAAGAAAAGGGGGCTGAATGACTGGGAAAATTAAGCCATATTTGGGTGGAATATAGGTAGTTTTTTGATGAGTCTATTATTTAAAAAAAAAAAAACTACAAAGAAAGTCTGACAAAAAAAGAAAAAACATTTTAGTGATGCTGCAAGACCAGACAGGGACTGTGGTAAAGTCAGCCATTCAGACTGTGAGAGGGAACAGCCAGGGCAGGTGATGAACGACAGACGGGATGTTAAAAACGTTTCAGTCCACGTGGAATAAACACAATGTGATTTTAGTATTTTTACAGCGTGTAGGAGGTTCCTGGATGGGGAGCGGAGGTCAAGTACTGGAGGAGTTACCTTTCAGCGACGCTTTGGTTGACAGCTGCAGCTGAAGAAGCTCCTGACGGAGAGAACCTGCAGGTGGCGTGTGGTCGGAGGAATGAAAGGATGTTGAAAATATTGAGTGTGTGGATGGAGGAAACATGGTGGAAGGTTGCAGGAATGAATGAATGAAAGATGAAATGCAGGTGTACCATGATGGAGAGGAAAACACCACAACTGAGCTGAATTTCTCAATCATTCAGCTCAGTCTCAACATTACTTTGCATAATTAACAACAAGAAAGTTCTGACAGCTTTAAGAACTTGCCAAACATATTTCTCTTAAACTCTCATTTGTGATATTTGAAATAAATCTTCATTACACGAACCTGTGTGTGAGAGATGCCCACGTGTGTGCTTCCCAAGCAACAGGACCCCATAAAAACGTGAGCACGCTCAGGCACATGCGTGGTCTGCAACATTATTGTACACTCTCAGAAACGTGATGCTGTAGCTCAAAGGCAGATGCCAGCAATTTATATATGAACTCAAAGACCCCGAACCACTTACTGTACTATGAGGGTTTTCCCCTACAACAGTGGCCAGCTACTGTGCATGATCTAAACTGCATGGGGATTCAGCTAAAAATAGCATGCAGGTATCCTTACCCCTGCACGTGGAGCTTCAGCAAACCTACAATCCACAATGGTGCTGAAAGTTTTATGCATCGTGGTTTCTTCGATTGTTCAACCTGTCGTGAAACCTGTTATTGGGGCGGTGTATTCAATATGTAATATGTTTTTTGTCTGCAATGTTGGTCTCGCGCTTCACGCAATTCTTTGGTTCGCAGTCCCCCCATATATTATTTTTAATGAGAGAGAATGTGAAAGGCCCACATTTATGCAGTCTCCATTAAAAACTACAGCATCACTGTGATCGGAAATAAACTCCATCTTCAGTCAATCCACGAGGTCACAGACTTTAAGGGTACATCTGAATCGTTATAATAATATCCCATTGTCTGCACTTTTAGGCTACATCACTAATTTTAATACATATATGGATTTAAAAAATGATACGACTACAGAGATTTGCATGCAGAAGTCAGAGGAGCAACAGGCTGTCATGGCTCACTACTCCATATGGATACCAAAGTGCTACACGCTTAAAGGTGTGGCTATCGAGCTGTTCAGTCTGTATTATTTGTTATTTTAACACGTGTTATAATATCCCTTGCGGTTTTTTTGTTTGCAGCTTGCCAGTGAGTGTTGGCGTGGCTGCTCCTGCCACTTACCCGGCTTACTGGAGCCACGTTTCCCTTTTTTACTCCGTGGCATGTCGCTCAGTTCCTCCAGGTCACAACAAAGCTAGCTGAGGTAGCAGCGTCGGTTAGCCCGCTTCCAGTCCGCTCCTCACCGATTACACTGGCGAAGAAAGCACCGCACACCCGCCGAGTGGTCCCAGATGGCTTAAATGTGGCGAAAAGGCCACTTTATTTAGTACTTGTGTTGACACTTGTGTAAACGCTGGCTGGTGTCCGTGAACACACCAACCACCACGTTTCCCAACTCTCCGCCGTCTTCAGTCCCAGAATAAAGAGTTGTCCGGAAGCGGGAAAGTGCCTTTCTTTATCGGGTTTCTCCGTGTATTATCTATGGTTGTCCCCGGGTAATCTATACCTAACACCAGGATGAGAAGGTAAGTATTTTTCGAAGTGTTTAGGACGGAGTTTAGAAAACGCTGCTGTCGCCAAGTCCACCATCTTCCCCTCAGTAACTACATAACAGACCGGTGGCCTGGGTTGCCAGGTTTGTTCTGTTAACATCCCCCGCTTCTGCTTGTCTGCCACCAAACTGGTCTATCACTCAAGTGTTTCCCCTTCCTCCTGTTAACATTTTGTATGCTGAAATATAAACAAGTTTCTGGGATAAATTCTCATACTGACCAAAGGGGTGTTATTAATCAAGTGAATCTTTCCCCCCAAAATGGATCTTGTTGGCTTGATTTTTTAGATTTCTTGAATCCAACACATTCATACCCCCCTTTTGTTTGCAAATGAGCAACTATTTTATAGATAAAATAGTAGGTCACAAAAATAGAAAGGACATTTCTTTTATAAAAGAAGACAACTTCTTAAATCTAATAAAAATTTTATTTGACATGTTATAACATTCAATTATATATGAAAATCAACATACCTAACACAGTAGTACACCTTCTAAGCTATAAATCAGTAGTTATTCATAGAAAAGTCTTAATGTAATAAAGAAATTACAAACTTTAGTAGTCAGACAAAACACACATCTCTACATCTGAGCTTCAATTGTTCCACATGTGGAAACGATTATTCACAACTTCACAAAATTTTGAGAAAGTGTTAAGTTGTTAACATTTGAAGAAAAAAACCCTCAAGTATAATATTGGATGTTTGTGTTAATTATGACACTGCACATTTTTTTACATCAAGGAGATAAGAAGCAGACACTGTTTTATCTCTTAAGCTGTTTGCCACAACATTGTAAATGGAAATTTGGTTTGATGGCAACAAGAACGCAACTGAAAACAAAAGTGCAGATGTGTCATTTTAACATCCGTTTGGAGTTTTTGTGTTTTGGTCCAGCAGTGACAAATTAGTGCTAAATGATGTTTCAACATCAATAACCAATATTCTGCATGAAGCAGTGAATTAAATATTAACGTGTAATGGATCAACTTTCATCGTGTAAGAGTTTGTTCAGACTAATTAGCAAAATTTTTAACAAAACCTGAGGAACTTTCTAAGTTAAGTGTGTGATTCATTAACTCTATCTCGTCTGAAACCTGCTAATGACTCACTACACCTCTCTGCGCAGATTAAATCATTTTAATGCACAATGGACACTGACCGACTTTATGTACAATGAAAAGCTGCATTTTAAAAATATGCCGTAGTCTCTGTATAATACTGTATGTGGATCCTGTCCTGTTAAGTTTTCCAACCAGGTCCGCTGTTTATAATATATTAGATGCACATTTTACAGTATGAAACCTTTTATTTGTAATATATTGTCCTCTCAGAGGACTTGCACATGTCTTACTTCTTGCATGGCTGGAGTCAAACAGTAGGGGTCAACACTGCAAAATACAAGAAACAATGGAAGTAAGCTCCACTTTGAAGTGTATCACTGTCTTCTACCCAGAGTAGTAGTTGGTCGGGACAAAGGGCATCTTGCTGACGGTTGCCAGCACTGCTTTCTTCCTGACTTCAACCTGGACGGATGTTCCGTTCTTAGCAAACGCTGCATCCACGTAACCCATGGCAACATTCTTTTTCAAGCAGGGAGAGGGGCATCCGCTGGTCACTTCACCTAAAAAAAATCAGAAAAGGAGTAACTTTTTACTGATAAATCCATGTCCTCTTTCAGAGGAAACATGTAGAGAGAGCAAAGACACATTTGTCTGGAAATTTAGATTCTTTGCTGCACTTGGCATCTGTTCTACAGTCTACTTCTAACCCACATTGATTCATGTGAATTAATTAATAAAGAGCCAAATGAGTCGACTGAAATTTCACACATTCACAAATCTGATCATGCGATGTTAATGATCATTTCAATCAAATAAAAACATTTCTTATCAAATTTTACATGCAGAATATGAAGGATTTAAAGTTGTTTGAATTTGGAGACCTATTGTGGTTAAAGACAATAAAACGAGTAAAAAGGGATATTTAGCAACATAAGCCAAGTATTTAATGTCACATTTAACTTTTTTGAACGAAAAAACCAAAGCTCCCTCCCACCCAAAGTCCCAACAAGTCTTGTTCTGACCTATGACCTGTCCATCGGGGCCAAGGATGGAGGTGTGCTGTCTGACTGGGGGTCCGGTGGATACCAGACCGACTCTCTTCCTGGCCGTCTTGGCTTTGATCTGAGGTATGATGACGTCCGCTCCAGGGAAATCTTTGGTCTGACGTCTGCGCTTTCCTGTAAGCAAAGGACAGCGCAGGATGAATTGAAACAAAAAAAAGATTTCCATTTTAAATCGCCAACCACACTAACATATAACATATTTTGCAAAGACAAATAAAACCTCACCTAATGTCCAAACAAGGGTGG
>JBBBVT010000014.1:17979635-17991328 GCA_037177035.1 Craterocephalus eyresii
TGTTGGGTCTTTCTTATATTTTTGGGAATCAAGATATTGCTAATATTCACCTTGTGCATTTAACTTTTTACTTAAAAGTAAATAATGAAATGCAGGTACACTATCATCAGTACATACACATCTGGTAATAAAATTATAAGACAGACACAACAGGCAAGAGTGATGTAGTAAACCAGAATAAAAACAATCCTACCTACTGATCTCACTTGTTTCAGTCTTATTCACCAAAATGTGTCGTTACATTTGCAGGCTAAAACTTAGCTACTGCATGATTTGATTTACTATATCACAGGATGGGGATGATTCAAGTGAGAACCATAAACTAGAGTTCAGAGGACTGTTTTGACTCATTTTACCCATCAGTTAAACAATATAAATACTAAAAGTGTAGCCATCTCAATAAGTAAGATCCTTGTTTTGCATACAGAAAGAGAGAGAGAGACAGGTACTAAGCCAGACATAAGCAGTATGAGCCGTCTGAAGGCTTTTTCACATAGTGTTGACAGTCTGCCAGTCCGACTGATCTCAGCATTAGATTTGCCTGCAGGCCGAAAGCCCAAGGACCCGCACACTGCTGCATGCCAATAGGGTCACCTGTTACACAGCATTACAGTGAAACCATCAACATTTAAACAAATACTTGCAGAAAAATAATTGTGCACACAGTGACACATATGTGCCTGAAAAACATTATTACTTAAACAGCTGGATGGATCCCTAAAGGATAACAACACGGGTATCTCTAAGGTCTGATTATTTCACCATCTATCAGCCGCACACAACAAAACTTCAACCCATTAATTATGATCCTTTCATGCTACACATCAAAATTTATGCTGTAGCAAAAAACAAGAATGTAAGAAGTAAATTATTTACTGGATCAACACAAAGAGTTTGGCAGTTTGCATAAAAGTTCACACATTTGTCAGGAAATACAGATTTTCAATCTTGTGTTTACAAAAAGAGGGACAACACTGTAGAATATGGGCAAAGTTGAGATATCTTAGATCAAATAAAAAAAATACAGAGAGGGAAACCTGAAGGTTCTGAACAGTTTCAAATGTGATTGAATACTACAGCTACTGAAATGTAGTTAAAACCCCTGAACTGAAACATTTTCCTTCAATGAACTGGTGACCTGTCCATGATGTACCCTGCCTCTCACCTGCTAATTCCCTGGATAGGCTTCAGCCTCCATCAACCCTGAAGTGGATTAAGCAGTATAGTGAGTGATTGAATGATTGAATGAAACATTGTAGACATGTTAGATTTTAGAGCATTTGATTGCAAAGTAATTTGTTTACAGAAAGAGTTTTCAAGGATAATCTGCATCAGTTACTGGTTGTATTCATTGGTTCTGTATCCTGTTAATTAAATTGAGTCTTTCAATAACAGAAGGTTTGCAGCCTAAAATGAACACCTGAAAATTCTGCACATATTGATCCAGGAGGATTTCTGTGACAGACAACAGACACCTTACTGCCTTTTGATGATGTTATGAGTTTCAAGACTTGTGATTACATAATACTGATGTTTATACATCAAATAACACACCTTGAAAGGATTTTGAAAGTACTGACTAACGCTTTTTAGGAAGAAAATACTTTTTCAAGAGGTTTACAGGCATTTAGGGGTAAAGCTTCAAAGAAGTTTCCCAGCTCTATCCATAAAGGATATAAGCCACATGTAATGTCCTTTTTGTACCCAAGTTTCAGAAAATGTTAGCACCTGCTGTATTTTGTTTTGTTTGTTTATTCTCTGAGCCTTGCTACTCCCCCATTTACTTTTTAAATACAATCACCATTTTTCTCCATTATCCTCTCATGTTTCATTCATGTCTGCTTTCATCCCTGATAGTCCCACTCTTCACAATCATCCATTCATTCTTTCTTATTTCTTTCGGTAAGAACACTCTGGTGAAGTGACATTACACAGACCTGCTCAAAAGGAAAAAGGAACATGCAGGTTTAAGAAAGATGGAAAGTTGATGCGTCTGATCTGGATCCAAGAAGTAAGTCTTCTTTAAATCCCACAGAAGAGCAAGCGATCTTGATATATCTAAAGCTCTCAGTTTTATTACCACTACATTTCATCTTAGATTCCATAGCAGAAACATTGCTTTGCCGTCCAAGTCAAATGTATAAGATAAAAAGACATGGTTACAGTTAGATAGACAACTCCAATCTTTGGAAGTATCACTTTTAAAAGCTGGTCGCCCTCACACAGGGTTACTTTACTTCACAAACCTCATCACAAATGACTGAGGTTCCACAGTTTCTATGAAAAACAATATATTATTTTTTTAAGCAGCTTACGCCTGTGTATGGATCCTGTGTGGATTTACCAACAAAACTTTGAGAATCAAAGCATTAAAAAAATTATGTCATGCTTTTAGGACTACAACAACAATGGAAATACAAACCCAGCTATGTAGCATGTATTAAGCGTGCTCATAGTCCACTCCAAACATTTGTAAATAGATGCAGAAAAGATAAGGGATAATATAGATTTTCTTATTGCCTGTAAATTGTCAGTGTTGGGAGGTTGGATCAATACAGGCTATATGAACAAACGTCACCTGTCGGGATACTGTAACTAAACGTCAGTGCTTGCTTTGTATATTTAAAATGGGTATTTCCAAGTACAAAAATGCCATTTTTGTGTTTTCTTTTAAAGACTTCCTCTCTTTACACCTATCGGCTACAACAGTGGTCTGGCGTGAGCACATGATTTCTTTCAATATACAAGCCTGCGTTGTTCCCATCAGAAGAAAATGCCCCCTGTGGGCAGCATGCACATGCCTGGTCGGATAATTTAATGTCATGGAAGTCATGTGTGTAACCTCCAGCATCTAAGCAAAAGCTTCCCCCTAAAGGCCCATTTATGCTCCCTGACGGATGTAATTTGGGGCTGCCTTAATACTTCCATGCGTCGTTTCTGTTGCTAAGGCTAACCTCCGCTAAGCGGCAGTGCTGAGTTTATAATAAACTCCGCGATACGAGGTTAGTTTCAGACGGGGGTAGGCGGCACAAACGCGCTGCTATGAAGTTGTTTCTAACCACCAACACTCCCTGAACACTTGTAGCTTTATTTTAAAAGCTTGTGCAACTTGTTTTTTCGCCGTATTCATTCTTTTTCTATGGTTTTCTTCTTCTTGTTTATCTTATTCTTCTTCCCTGGTTTATTTCTGCTCCACTATGTTCAACACCAACCCCGTGGTTTCCGGTGGCATTACTTCGTCGTCTGCGTCGAGTGACGGATGCGCAAGGAGCCTGAAAACGCACCAAAAACGCACGGAACTGATGCAGAAGACGAACGAAACTTTCCGTCATCTGCGTCGAGCATAAATGGGCCTTAAAGCACAACTGTATCAAATCTGTCCTTTATTGCTCTCTTAGATGAGGTGTGGAAAACACTCAAATGATAGTTAATCTGGATGTCCTAGGGAGGAACTGTGTCATGGCGTCATCAGGTTGGAATTTGAACTGGTGTGTAATAAAGTCACAACACAACTGTTCACTTTCACAAGTATATGCATCCATTAACAATTAAGACACAACTACATATGCATGCATATACACACACACAGCCCCCTCAGCTGAGATAGCAGCTGTATGACAGCACCCAAGCTCCACTTCTGTTAGCATAGAAACAGAATCTTTAATCCTCCTTTTACCATAAGCCAGCTTTTATCCTTCAATTAGATTGGCCGCCACTGCTTTCAGTAACAAAACGATCTGAATAGGAGAGTGAATAGATATGGTTAACATATCAATGAAATGATATGGTGTATCTGAAGTAAAATTTCACACAGATACTTCAGTTTCTGTCAACTATTTGACCCAAAGAGAAATTGTGAGGCTGTTTCATTTCTGAAGGAATTGGACTGTGCCCATCGGCAGTTTCACACCACAAAAAAAAGCCACCTTTTTTTCTGAACTTACAGATATGAATTTTAGAAGGACCCACAGCAGATCACTATGGATAGGCACTCTAAGAAAAATCCAAACTTCCCCCATTCACAATGTAACACATGTGATCTAGGTCACACTGCGCTCAGCAGCACATAGGAGAGCTGAGCCATGGAGTAGCCTGTATCTTCTGCCAGCCTGTCAAACACAAGGGAGTGATGTGCAAGAGACATGGCATCGCTGTTACGGAGTATGATGTATAGTGAGGGATTTTAAAGGCCCCATTAAACTGGATTTCAGATGTGCACAGAGACAACCTGAGCCCTCAGAGATGTATTGCTGCTTCTCTATATATACAGAGGTATTCTGTGCATAAATTCAATTAACTTAATTAAAGGACAAGTTCACACAGACAACAGTTAGACAAGATATCCTTAAAGGCTGCTTGCATACTCTGATAATTATGACATACACCTCATGCGGACCCTACCAGACTCTCACAAGTGAACTTGTTGAGTATAACTAACAACTGTATAATAACAATTACGTGTAAAAATATCAAATCTTTTATACTTCATGAATTTTTAAGTTTATATGTTTTCAAGAAAGAACATTTTTAAAACACCATAACTAGTTTCTACTAGATGACTTAGGTTACAGCTCTAATTAAGGCTCCTAAAAGTTTATTTGAACTTCCAGTACATATCTCATTCAAACCTCTTATTAGAAAAATGCAAATATTCAAAATACAATTTCAAACTCTTTATGTTCTACAGTTTCTGAAAAACAGGACCTTTCGAAGACTTGATGGTTAAAATATGTAAAAATGCCATGTGCAACCCTTACAGGCACATAGATAACAAGAATAAGGAAGACCAAGATTACATGAGCGGCAGACAAGGAGTGCCTTCTCTGCTGTCAGCTCAGAGACATGGTATTAAAATATGGCAGACATCACACATGCTATAATAATCTCTCTCTCAGATGTAGATGACAAAGATTCTGACCGAGGCTACAAAACTCTCATTCTCACTCAGGGGTTTCACCTCTGATCGAAACCCCTCTCAAAGACAAACTCATACACACGCTATCTTTATAACATTTTCCCACACAAACATTTTTAACAAAACAGCTGACAATCTTAACAACAAAACCCCAACTTACGCTCAAAGTCAGAATCATCATCTTCATCGTCATCTCCGTTGGACTCCGTTTGCATCGGCTCCCCATCAAACATAACTCCCTTCCCAGGCTTGCCACCTGTGCCGGAGCCATCCTGGCTTCTGGAGTCTCGCAAACGGGTGAAGTACTGTACTGCAAAATCCACCAGGTCTGACGGCCTTTGTCTTAACACCTCCACAGTGTAGCCCTGCAGCAGTTCTGTCAACCCCACCGGTATTTCAATACTCATGGCTGTGTGTGGCTCGGTGGCAGCGTTTATTTATCTAAAGAGAAAGAGATAAAACTAGTCAGAATTTAAACGGGCAAACAATCATGAGTGCTGGCATGTGATGCAGTTTAAAAGTCCCAAACTGTTGATCTTAACAGATGTGACTTTTGTTATTTCAACACACTGCATGATTGTGAAAGTTCAGTAGGTGATGACGGCTCTGAATGACAACTGGGATGTACAGGGATAGACTGGGTGATTCAAAAAGTAGCAGGTTTGACAGCTAAGAAGATACTAAACTTCCCCTTGAAAGCAGTGTAGGAGAATAACATACTGAGTCTTTTGCTGTGTGACATTGTCATTGAGTGGCAACTTTATCTAAGCTGAGCCGGGGTACACACAGTTCTCAAAGCTGAACTGGAGAGATAGGAGTTTGCTAAGGGTTGGACACATAATCAGTAACACTGGCTGGGTTTCAGACACATTTCTGCATCGTATAGTCAGAAAGTAAGCTGTCAACTTGGATGGGTGGCCGGCTGGAACTAGCTAGCGAAGCGGCTAATAAGCTAATCCTCAAGACAAATAACTGGTTTGGGTTGCTGTTCGGTTTATAGATAAAAACCAAACTAAACTTGCCCATAAGTTTAGTGAACAAGGAACGACTGCAGCAGCCATACTGGAGTTGCAACTAAAGTGCTCTCCCACTTTCAACCCATCAGTCATTAGCCATCATGCTAGTAACTGAACCACCTTCAAGGAAGCCTATACAGTTAGCTTACGTTGTAGTATGGCGTACAGGCAGTATGTGCTAAGCCACGGAAAAGAAGCTGGGTGGATAAACGTTGCCCTGCAAGCGCTGCAAGTTGGACAGGGCTGCTAAGCCGTTTATCAAGCTACTTTCACGACACCAACTATGAGTCACTTACGTGTGATTCTGTCTCCCCGGCTATGCTAGCCAGTCACCTCCTTCTCGGTGTCTTCCTTGTTCTCTCTTATTTCGCCTCTTCTTTTTAGCCAGTCTCTTTGCCAGTGTAGCGATCGTATCCCTCAACGGAAGACACTTGTCAAACGTCAAGCCAAACGTTAGCGACACCTAACTTCGCAAACCAAAAATGGGAGATATTTCCTTTTGCCAGCCAGGTGTAAAAGGATGCTGGCTAAGTTCTGAGGGAGAGAATATACTCGACTTCACCGCTGCAACCCAACGTCCACGCACTTGGTGAGGGTGGGACTTAATGTGGCAGTGAGGAAAGAGCTGGATAGCTGGCAGGCTAAGTCGGTGACTTGCTAACTAGCGACTGCTAGTTTTCTTCTTGCAGCTCCGCTCCCAGCAAGACACAAGTCAGCTGCTGCAGCCAGGTGACAAAGCCTTAGCTCGGGTTTACAACGTTGCACCACACCACCCACAACTACAAAAAACATACACACACACAAAAAAATGCGTCGAACAAAAACCTTTGCGGTAGGACGGATAATAACACAAAAAGCCTCCTAAATTAACTGAGGGCTAGTTTACTCCCTCCCGGCGATGTAATCCACAGTTTTTCACGCCCGAATGAACCGCTGGCTTCAGAAAGCGTGAGGAGGTGGGATTATTCGCTTCGCAGAAAGCGTTTGACACTGATTGACAGAAATCTAAATCAATCAACAGACAGTATTTAGAATAAAACAGCCAATTGTAGACAGCTCTTCAAATAGAGGCGGGATTAAAGGCAAAACTATATTTGTTCATTGTAGAGAGCCACACTCACAAAGGTGGCCTTGAGAGCTTAATAGAGAAATATTGTATCATTAAAAAAATTGATTAAAACCTCTCAGAGATAAATCAAGGCATAATATTTTCATGCAATTTCATGAGAGATTATGAAATACAAGAAAACAATAAAGAAAACAAGGGGAATCTTTTGAGAAAATCCTTTATAACAGCATCTTTCTTATTGAATTTAGCTGCTGTTTGAAATTAAAAGGGGTTTTAGCAAATAAAGTGAAAACATCAATCTGACTGGTGGAAGGATATGAAGGTAAGTCCTTCTTAAAAACCTAAATAATCTCTTATATGTTTAAAACCACTTCCCTTCTTTCTCTCATCAAATTCTCATTGATTTCCTTGACATGCCAAACATCTGTTGGTTTCCAAAGGTTCATCACAGGTTATTTAATACAAGACAGCTGCCATCATCTCCTTAACATGTGCCAGTTAAAACCAAATTTATCTGTGAATTCCTACACAACTTCACTGCAGTATCACTGATGACTCCTATGTTTCTCCCCATCTTCATGATGTTGTAGTTTCCTCTGATCAAATAATTTTTCATCCAGTTTTCCGTAAACTCAACCAAAACGGAGAGGGGTTGAGGTTCTAATTGGTCCTAAGGAAGCCTATTCTCAGAAGTTTGCTCCAAACCATCACAGTCCTTATGGTCTCATCTTCAATTCCTATCTCTCACCTTCTACTGTATCTGTCACTGAGGTAAAGCTGTTGCCATGGTCACAACCAGTCCTGATTAAATTCCTTGAATCAGTTTCTCATTGGCTAAGGTTTTTGTTTTCAACAAACACCAAGAATTAAAATAGACCTCTTGGCTCCCCCTGCTGGGACAATATATTTGACAAAAAAAACCAAAAAAACCAATAATGTACATCTAAAAAAATGCTTACTGCAAAAGAGATCTGTGTAGCCAAACCCAAATGGTAGAAATGCTTTTGATTAATCAGTGGATCATACTACCAGAGACACAAGGGTTATCATAAGAAATTATGAGCCTAGAGAGACTGAACTTAAAATAAACCACATCATCAGTGTGACACTTCTCATTCTGACAGGTTCAATGATTGAAGCTGATCACACTGCTGAAATCAATTAGCTTGTGAAACCAACTGTCATGAATAATCACCTTTGTATATCGTCTGTGTACTGCCCGTGGGGTGCATTTTTCTTCAGAAGGATTTCCCTCTGGATCCACAGGAACAAGAGCAAGTGCTGGTGTTTCCTTAACTGAAAAAGACAGATTGATATCAACACGTAGAGTGCGGGTGCAGGTGCTTGCATTTCTAGGAGTTTCACCCTTTGGGAAGTGCTGCTAATGTGGTTCCAGCCAACTCTAAAAATGTTTCAGGGAGCTGCTAG
This sequence comes from Craterocephalus eyresii, assembly GCA_037177035.1. Classification (NCBI taxonomy): domain Eukaryota; kingdom Metazoa; phylum Chordata; class Actinopteri; order Atheriniformes; family Atherinidae; genus Craterocephalus; species Craterocephalus eyresii. Next base: position 17,988,064 of record JBBBVT010000014.1, read on the forward strand.
CCTATATTTTCAGAGTGAAGGGAGGGAGAGAAGAAAATGGGACAGATAGAAAAAAGGGAACGTATAATAAGGTAACTTAGCAGGACATTTTTGGTACCTTATGTCTGACATTTGTCTATCTTTGAATTGATAAGGGGGTTGTTCTAAGCATGGATGACGACAGAGAAAAACATTGTGACAATAAATCCTGTGCATATATTTGCAGTGAAGGTTATATGGCTTCCATCTGCGTTCCTCTTTCCTCACATATGCAGTCACTAATGGAGCCAGATATATTAAGATGTATAAATCTAGTAAATATATAAAACACTAATAGCACCACAAGTATTTGAAAAACATTTCTAATTCATAACTAAAATTATTGCAGAAACTATTTTGGCAATGAGAGATCTGCAGAGATTTCTTATAACGTCTATATTTGGATGACAGCACAGCAGGGCAAAAATATGATGAAAATAAAAAGAAATCCTTAGTTCATTCATGTCATGGATGCCTGTGCAGCAATTCTGGAAAAGCAGCTCAAGCAAGGGAATCATACAAATGATGCCTTCTTCAAGTTTGTAAATCAATGCTGCCACCTGTTGTCTCAAATGTGCTTTTCAGTCTCCTTAGTAATCCATCAAATTGCTGGGCAAATGTCATACTTTCCTCAGTCGATCACCAGTTTACCTGCGTTACACTCCTCTTCACTTCGTATCACCTGTTAATGCATAAAAGTTACCCTTCAAAGCCTTTTGTCATCCACATTGGCCAGTGTCCTGCAACCATGGACTAATCCATGTATTCTTAACAGTATTCTTTGAGTAGCACTGAGTAACTGCATCAGTATTTTCTCAACAAATCTCAAACACCATGATGACTATTACATTTTTATATATCTTAAATGAAGTAAGAGACTTAGTGGGAAATAAATACATGTATTTATAATCAAACAGAATCACAGAACCCCACAATATATTTCACACAGAGAATATTTAGAAGAAGTTAAATCAGCCCAATAGTTAAATAGTCAAGTAGTTTATTCAGAAAGAGTATGGACATAAACAGTCTAGCAAGAAGTAGTTTGACATTCAAAGATTCAAAATCAGTTTCATTATTACATTTTATGTACATCTTTTACAATATTTTTTTCACACTTTAAGTAAATTACCAATCCTGCTACTAAACCTATACAGTAACTATGATGCATCAGTGAAAAGTAAAAGACTTACAATGTTTGATACCTGAATTTGAGTTGAAATAAGGTTTGGAGAACACTCTCTTTAGAGGGATGGCTACTAAAATAGCATATTTGTCAGTTAATGGATGAATAAAAGCTCTGGGTTATTTATATGATTTCCAGTTGGCCTTAATTACCTGTTAAATGAAATGACATTCACCTTTACAGGGAAGACTCAAGAATCTGAAGACGCTTTAAGAACTTTCCACGTCACACATAGTTATAAACAGCCAATAAGCTTGCATTTCAATGGCTTGACCAAGTACAATAATGCTTGATCGACTTAAGCTTTGCTCTGACACCCTTTCTGTGTAGGTTTTAGTGTACAATGAGCTGAAAGGAACCATTAAAACCAAATTTCTATAAATTTTCCATCACCTAAGACTGGTTTTCCATCACCAATTTGAGTCCATCGGATTATAATTTATTAAAATTGTATGCTTTCAGACCCCAGACTGGCCTTTCCCGGTAATTATTGCCAACATTTTTGCACCAAATGAATATTGTGTTTTCTGGCAAATGCAGAGAAAAACAGCATTATACAATCATTGACTTTTAGTCATCTCTAGGTATAGCTCTTCAAAACTTGACTTAAAACTGCACCATATCAGGAACTCTGAAATAAAGCAGCCATAAAACACTTTAAACAAATACAACTGTTTTGATAGACTCAAAAGATACTTTCTGTTCTTCATCCATTACACATTCTTGTATTATTATCATAATTTTTAAGGTAATATAGTGAATTTCCTGTTTTTACTGGCCCTTGAAGGGAGAAAACTATCAACTGTAAGAAATGATAAATCCATTGTACTTTTATGTAACAGCCTGAAAGCCTGGTTTTCTAGTGTTAAGTGTTTCTCTGAATGTGTAAAATAAATCATAAGTTTAAGAGAATCAGGAGGTATGTTTGTGCTTTAGCTAGACCTGCCTTAAAAATAGTTTTTTACCTATAGTTGTCCATACTCCTGTTTGCACATAAATTCAGACAGACAGACATAAATGGAATGAGATAACAAGAGGAAGACAAGAGACAGACGGTTACTGAGCCAGAAGTGGAAACAGATGTGACAACAAACATCGAGATCAGTTTTACACAGCTTAATGTTCATCGAAACACGCACATACGATTGCAGATTAATGCAAAAGTGATAAAATACACATTCACAGAAGTTATAAGGCACAAACAGTACTAAAACACAAATAAATTACACAGCACATGTAGTCTTATATGTCTTTTAAAAACTGATGAAATTCTTTCAATAAATCATTGAATACCATAAACTCCTTTGTTAAACAAACAAAAACAATCTGATTCAAAGTTCTGACAGCAAGAATAATATTTTGCGTTAAGACATCATCGTTTTACATATGAGTCAAAGTGTCTCCTTGCAAAATCTTCTCAGAAACATTTTCATACATTTTTGGGAATGATGACTACACTGAAACAACCTTGAGCTATTTTTCAAACCAGTTTTTTATAAAACCTCACAAGGCTGGGTGATGCAAGCCTGAAGGGTTATGGTGTAAAAAAAAGTGCCTCGACATGGCATGTTATCAATATACAGTGTATGCACATGCCAATGTGTGGGATTATTTTCTAAAAATACTCTAAACAAGATAAATAAAAGAATTTTGCATCGCAAACAATCATTAAAAATAATAATAGTTCTGTACAGTGTATCACAATTGATTATAAGAAATAAATCACACAAGTCAGCACTGATCAAACCAGTAAGATTTGAATTGCGGTTTTGCTCCAGAAAGCAAATAGAAAATGATATCTGCACTTTCAAATCTTCCATTAACAGTATCAGCTTGGATCATTAGAATTTTACAGATATAATTACTGTTATTTTTTCCCTTTTTGTACTGCATTTCCAGCATTTTGGAAAAGATCTCTGCAGTTTTGTCAGCCCGAGAACTGATTCAAGACTTGATTCATGCAACACCGCACTGAGTCTTTCCAAAACACCTTAATCTCATAAAACTATAGAAAGACTGGCCTGTGCCCCTTAGTCCTTCATCATATATGTATGTATGAGA
>JBBBVT010000014.1:18024615-18049200 GCA_037177035.1 Craterocephalus eyresii
TCTCTCTCTCTCTCTCTCTCTCTCTCTCTCTCTCTCTCTCTCTCTCTCTCTCTCTCTCTCTCTCACACACACACACATTTCCCCCGAGAGACGAATATGCTTTTCTGTTGCTCGTTTAGAAAAAAGCAGCATGAGTCCACATGGCTCGCTGTTGTGGATACCAGGACCGCAATTTATTAATAGTATCGTCAGTCCTTTTCCGCCTCCCTTATTTGTTTTCCAAGCCCTCCTGATGAGATAACAAGCTTCTGTGAATGAAGATAATAAACAGGTGTCCTGTGATTGTCAACCTGTAAGCAGAGCAACACATTGTTTTGTTCCTGTCCTTCCTCTGCTTTTGTACAGTTATTTTTGGCTGTTGGTCAAAGAAAAAATAATTTCAGGGAACAAACTGTTGCCGTTAGAAATTCCAAAACACAAAGAAGAATATGACTGGAATGAAGACATGGATGATGACAGTTAGCAGTCGCCTACTCCATGACGAGAAAAATGAAACGTATTTGAAATGAAAGCGCTTTGAAATTAAATTCTTGCCAAGGAGCGATTTAAAACTGGTAATGATTTAAGGAAAATAATGACTTCTCACTTGATCTGTCTAATAAATTATGAAGGAATTTGGAGAAAAGAGACAAAAAAGAATGGATATGCCCCCATTGACAGTTTAATAGAAATCCCTCTAGCCCCACTAAAATTAATTACAAGGCCTTTGCTGGTTAGTCTTTGGGCACACTTCTTGGCATTAGTTGCTTTTAAGCCAAGCCGTAAATATCACCAAAGCTGCAGATGAAGCACTGAAGGAGCCATAGATCAATAAGAATGGATCATCGGTACTTTCATCTCCAAAGAAAAATGTGCGGCTCACTTTACCTTTTTTGAGTATTTTACTAAGTTCATCAGCTTCAAATCATATTTCTGCTCTCTGGTGGGTCTACATGTAGCCTACTTTGGGTTCATCACAAATAGATCCATTTATGGTAGTAAATGAGACAAATGTAAACTGCTGGACAGTGTTGAGCCCAGTAATGCTGACATGATCCTCAGAGCTGAGGGAGGTGGCATTGTGTTAGCTGGTAATGTGAGGCAGTTTAGCATAGATGCATATAATCAAACTTGAAGTCAGTTGGTCATGACCTTTACCTGTCGCATGTCGTTTAACCACAAGAGTTGCATAATGTGAGGATCTGCACTCACTGATGTGCAGTTCTAACTGCAAGCACATACAATATCCTGTTTTTGCTTTAGTGTAAAAAAAGCACATACACATGAAGTTAAGAGTTAGATCTGACTGGTTTGGAGGAAGTGAGTAAAATCCTATAAGGGCTGCAGACGCATCCTGTTAACCTCAGACTCTTCCAGATCTCGCTCGCTTGCACTGCTTAGAGTCTCCAGATATCTGCGGAGAATTGCTCTTGTAATCTCTCACTTGTCAATAAATCTTTTTGTATTTTTGTCTCTGTGATCCTTCTCATCCCGGAAGTCGGGTCAACCTATTTCCCTTATTCGCTCTAAACATACTGATTCTTGTTCAAGAGCCCTTTGAGTCACATTTTAAGTACTACTTTAGCATATTCTGTCGACACTAGCCAAGAGGTGTGTTATTTGACCTTTCAGTTACACAACATTATGGATCAATGCAGATTTAGGTGTTGGATCTCTGAGTTAAATTCTACAACAGGTGAGGTGAGAACTGCATCTAACGCTAACAAATGTAATACAAACTAGAGTTGATTATTATCAGTAAAGCAGCTGAAACACTTTTTTTGGTGGTCTGTCCATGTTTATGTTGTAGTTAAAGGCCTTTTTGTTGTGTTTTAACTTTGCTGTGCTGATTTAGAGGCAACCTTCATACAGGTTTTGTTGGCCATTTGCAATATTTAGTAAACAGCATGTTGTAAGTTGTTTGATGTGAAGATCTGTGAGAAATTTGAAGGGCATTCATTTATTATAAGTGAGAACAATACACTTTTAGTTAATTTTTTTCCTGTGTAAATCATTCCAGGAAAAATGATTCATTGTGTTTGTTTCAAAACCAATGACTCATATCTGTTTTTAATTACAAATAGACTGGTGAAATTGCAAATCTTTCCAGAGAAAGAATGGATTCCATCCGCTTTCCCAACTGCATGGATACAATAAAACAGCAGCAAAAGTCCAAGGAAGAAGTTTCATGAAGTGTTTGTACCGATGTGCTCGCATGAGGTTAAAATACCACTGCCGGAAACATGACAAAGAATATCTTGCCTCTTTATTTGAGTCAGTTTTAATTTGCAGGTCTTCTCAGAAGTTTCTGGAGATTTCCTGTTGGTGTGTCTGTTTGTAGTTAAAGCTGCAAGTGCTTGGACAGTAAATGAGCATTCTCCTTGCCAGTATTTATGCAGTGATTTGAATTTAATGCAATGAGGGCAATGAATTAGTTTTCAGCACAATAGGAATACATGTCATTGTTTAATGTATTGATTGATATTACATTGGCTGGATCAATATATAGTGCAGTATACAAAACATAATTTAAACTGATGTCCACATAGAATATTGTAATGATCAAAAAGTGATAGATTGAGGAAAAAGCTTACGTGGTGACCAAAATCTTCCCTTACTACCAATGTACAAGTTACAAGTTTACACACATGAATTGTGTGTTTGTTTGCAGCTTTGTGTCCATTTTTGTGAAAGAGCAGAGTCCCAGGTATCTGACACGCCCTGATTAAAACAATCTTCCAACAGCCCAACCGTTTGTCACATCTGCATTACATCATCCATTAGTTTTCCCACGACTCAGAAATGTGTTGCTGGCAGCTCCTGTGAAACAGAATCACAGATCATGTCAGAATGAGGAGGAAGCAGTCAGAGTATGAGGGAAAATGATGAACCATGAAATAAGTTATTGTTTTAGTCTCATCTCAGAGGTTTATGAGAAGGAAGTGAGCATTACTTTTTGCCTGCAACCTGAAACTATGACTCAGCAACAGCTTTAGAAACAATAGTTCTGGGGTCAAATAATGTTAAAACTTCATTAGGCACTCTCAGATGTACTGACTGATGGGTTTTTTGGGGAGATGTAAGGCCCTACTTTCCTTCTGTGCACGTGTGCTGCCGTTATCACAGTGAAGTTCAACTGTGAAAAACTGACTGATCTGAAATGTTCTGTACCATTTAAAGCTGATCGAGTTTCAAACAAACTTCCCAGCTTCCCACATTATGAATGTAAACCTGCCTGTTTCTTTTTAAGCTTTATATAAACATGGGTTAGCCCAGTTGCACAAGCTGATCATGCACGTTGACATGTGTTTGTACTGTTCATTTAATTTTTGCCAAAAATCTTGTGCTTTTCTTACCATCCCCTCTTACATCATCTTTATGGGCTTGAACTTTGTAATTCTCACATGTAAAGACTTGCTCTGGCAAATTGTATTTCACCTCTGTTCTTTCTAAGAATTCCTCTTTTGAAGCAAAAATATTTAGTCAATATTACCTAAATATCAGAACAGAGCAGGCACAGACGAAGCGTTTGCACTGAAAAATATGCAGACTTGCATTCAAGCACAGGTGTTTAAATAGGATGAGATTAGCACAGAAAGACATTAACCATAGTATGTGTAAGCGAGAGGTAATTAGCTTTAGATAGAGTGATGGTGTGCGCTAGGATAAGAGGCGTTTCTGATGCATACAGTGAGTGTACAAATAGAATATACAAAATGTTAAGCTTAACTGTGCATAAGAAAAAATCTGTAATTTACAAAAGAAATGAATTAAACTGCCATTGTTGCCCAAATCGTTTCAGTGCATTAAATCAATTTGCAGCCTTTGGCAGGATGAAAGTCAACGAACTAAACAAAGAACATTTTTAAAAAAAGAACAAGTGTCTATTAAGCTTTAGTTAATGCATCATTTCCCCATCACAAGCTCCAAAAGTAACTCATTACTTTCCCCAATTTCATTAATTTTATTACTAGTTCGGATGAGAGACATTTACAGCATAACAGCTGACCACATTCAGCTCCTTTTAAATTAATCAGTTAAAATGATCGCCCTTAATTCAACAAATCAGTTTTATTAGCATTTTACACCAAAACATCAAAAATAAATTGATTTTTATCTTGTCTGTAAAATTTGGATTTTTTTGTTTCTGCTTAAATATGAATCTGAAAATCCTGGAAGTTCTTAACTTCAAAATGACCCAACATAGGAGAGGAATCTTGGCTGCATGGAACTTAGCCTAAGCTCCTTTGTGACCTCTCAGATTGCTGCACACTTTCCTATCGGACTGGTCTTGTTGGTCATTCCTGAGGTTGGCAAAAATGGTCTTGAGCTCCATTTGTAAACAAAGTCTTTAGAGTTGGTTTTGTAACTTTTCCATTCTGAAAAGGAGTGACTCAGAAATCTCCTTATACTCACTTCATAAGAAACGTCTCGATGAGCTTAAACATAGTTAGATAATATGAAAAGACATTTTGATGGTGTATGATGAGTGCATACGAGTTCTCCTACCTCATAATCCTGCTCCTTTTGACTCTCTGTTCTGGAAGATTGACAGTATAGAACGGCATCATGAACAGTGACGAAGAGACAGGACTTTGTCACTTTGTCGTTAAAGAAACCTCCAGTCTGCAGGTTTTCCACCACACAGGCTACAAACAGAGAGAGAGAGAGAAGTCACAACAGAGACACAAGCATCAATGTGTACTGATAGAGTGGAGGAAATGGCACAATGACCTGTTTGTGGAAGAATAGAAGAGACGAAGGAATAGAAAAAGTTAAAAGTGGTAAATTTGCAGACAAAAGAATTACATGATCTCAGATAAACCAAATGAATTCGGTAATAGTAGAGATAGTGAAGTGTTTAACGAGCCTCATTACACTTTATGTAGTATGAATATTTTTGGCAGACTCATTACAGGCTAATTAGAGAAGCCCAGTCTCTGAAGTAAACTGGATGCCAACACTGTTTGGCAGATTTGTTTTCTCCCTGAGGATTTATGTGGGTTTTTTGTTTGTTTATCTGCCTTACCACCTTAAACACATCTAAACTTGTGGGTTATAAAAATGAAACTGAGTAGATGTTTTGCCCATTCGAAACAACTGACCCCTCAAATTGCAATGAGAGCTAAAATTATCTTCTCATGACCCAGTTTTGCATTTCCTATCAGATTCAGACGACAAACGTCTTTCCTCTGGAAACGGTATGAACTTTCTTCTGAGAAATGTTACAATAACAGCAGCAAATGGCTACAATAAAATGTCTTGTTATTTATTTGAATAAATAATTAATTATTTAAATTATTTAAAATTATCTTAAATTGTGTGGCTGTGGGGTCTGGGATGTGAATATAAAAAAATACACCTACAACTGTGTCACTGAGTGGGCCTCCATGTACAGTATGTGTTCAGCCCACACAATTTAAAGCTTATTTCCAGACATTTTACACCAGAGAGATATATTTCTAGACAATTATTTTTGTTTTTAAAGGTTTTTGGGGGGGGCACCAGTGACTTTTATGTGGCCCTCAGGCCAGGACTGAAACTCTGGTGAGGAGCTTCCGCCTCTGCACATGTGGTGCTTAACCAGTTTAACTACTCCACACCCCATGACAAGCTAATTAGTTTCAAAAGAAAAACAAAAAATACTCAAAGGCCACAGACGTTGAATGAATTCCTCTGTGTGGATGTTACATACAGAAAATAAAGTTCTTAATTATACCGAGAGAATGGGATCCTCTTAAAGGCTGTTGTACCCCCAACAGTGCAGTTTTATACCATACAAACTGTAAATGTTGCCTGAGAGACTTACTTTGGCAGCCAGCGAGAAGCACTTCAACGCCAATTTCTCCATAGTCTCTCCGAATCTGAAACAGACAAAGCAGCACAGATCAAATGTCTAACTGAGAATAACTTAATTAGTTTGACTATTCAATTTACAGTAATTGACTGCTTGAGGGATTAAATGACAAGGAAATGCACAGAGGGAAAGATGGAACAAAGTTTAGGCTGTAGGAGGAAAGTTATTTATTTTGAATTGGAAAAATCAATGACAGACTAATGTTCACATACTTAGAAGTTTAGTTCTTTAGAGAACTGTAAAGTACACAGTTACATAAATCTTTGTACATTAAAATGGAGTATTTCCTTTGATCTTTGTTGTGTTTCATGTCATACGTACACTTCGTAGAGCCTTGACCCCCACAGTGTCCAGGAAATTAACCGGGCTGAGGTCGAGGATGATGGTTCTTGGCAGTGAGGGGTCGGGTTCAGCTTCCACCTCAATAACAGCAACATCTCTCTGCTGCTCCCATTTTGGCTCCCCCTGCTGGAAGAGGTGTGATATAGAAGGTCAAAGCAGCTTTGATAAAAATGCCTGCAGGCTAGGAAATCAAATAGTTGTTTGATTTATTCACACAATTATTTTTGTCTGTTGTTTATCCATAGACAGTTGCTCAAGCCATCATGTGCTGCCATGCCTCAGGGAATTCTCACCATCTCCTCTTCATTCTTTTGGTGCTCCTTGGCTTTCTTAGCAATTTTCTTTTCTTGCCTCTTCCTTTTGGCTTCCAGTTTCTTCTTTGCTGACAGGAACTTCATAATATCAATCCCAGACTAAAAGACACAGCAAAGAGAAAGTTTACATTCACTGTAGAAGGAAAAGTTCTTAGAAAAGATAAATATGCTCAAAGGAGTGACAAGACAGCATCAAAACATCAACATTATCTGCTCTCTCATCAAATACTCAAATATTCTGATACATTATACATATGCAGGACATCTGCGCTCACATAAATGAATCAACACCAGAAAAACAAAAAGAATAATGTACAATATTAACAACAGAATAATATTGTAGCTATTCAGCAAGCTAAATTGAATGGAGAAAAGATCCTCAAACAGATGGACAGGTGTTTCACTCACTTCCCCTTTTCACACCCTCATTATGCACTTCTGATGTAAATGATTAGGGACAAAACAGAGCATTTGTTTTCCCAAATAATCACATTCAAATAATTCTGCAGGCTCCTTTGTTTAAGACCCAACAACCTGAATTATTCAAATCAAATGATATTGCAGAAGCTTTGGAAAGATACCCTGAGGATTTGCACAGAGGGAAGGTGGTGGATTTGTCACACTCGCAGCGAAATTGCCTCAGGACGGGATTTTTTTTGGTTTATTCGATTGAAGGGTGAATTTTGCAAGTAAGTACAAATCAAGGTTTCAAGTACAAATAGTTCTAAGACAGTGCTGAGAGATCGTTTATGACAAGGAAAGGGTTGTTCTACTGTCGAGAGTGGGGAGAAATATTTACTGCGTTGCTCCTTGTTTCTGCTCCATTATCTTTCCGAAACCGATTAAAGCCAAATATTTCAAAGAATGCCTCCATTCCTAAAATGCACCTGCGGGAGAGAGAGAGGATCTTGGAGACAGGAGGTTTGCCAGAAGAGCAGCAGGTGAGATTTCACCAGCATCTCCTTTTGGAGAAGGTTTTCACACATCCTTCGATATGGACGTGAAGGAATCATTACGTGCATGTTGGTTCTAAAATTAAGGTGTCTGAAATAATGCAACTTATCTGAAATAATCAGAGAGAGGAGCGGTGGTCGGATGATGCTGCTCAGCCACATGCCACAAGTGGTTGGAAACGGTGTGAAGCTCAGATGTCTTCTTTCGTTAAACGCCTGACACCTCCTTGTGTCTGTCTCATCCCGTCACATCCTCCGTGGAAGGGAATAAAGGGAAAGGAAAAGACCACCTGCATACCTTTTATCCATTTAGTTTCCCATCACAGACCTGGGTTGTGGGCTGGCCATGCTGAGGGTGTTGGTGTTTGGGGTGAGGTGTGGTGGTGTGGGATCAGTTTGGGGCTTGTTGCCCTCTTGTCCACCGGGGTTGTCTCCGGCATGTTGGAAGGGAGAGATGTACTGTGTGAGAGCGAGAGTGCGAATCTGGCTGTGTTAAAGGTGAAAGACTGGAGGGGTGATGGTGGAGGAGGAAGGATGGGTGGCGGCTCATTCTGGTACCACCTGGGCGGATCTTGGTGGTGTGGTGGCTGGGTGCGGTCTGTGGGTCTGCGGGGGCCATGGGAGGTCTTTTGTTGTGTTTCTGTCCAGGTGTAGCAGAGTGTTTAGAGTCTGCGGTTTCATTGCATTTTCCTCTACCCGGTGCATCTTTGTCTCCTTTCTTTCTCTATTCCTCCTCAGTTTTCTCTTCTTTTTCTGTCCTCTTTGGCCAGGTTCAGCAATATCATCTAAATGCAGTAACAAACTATCAAGAGGAGCTTTTATATTCATAAAGCTCCTCTTGGCAAGGCTGATTAGCTCGGCGCATCCCAGCAGAGAATCAGTGCTATCGTGCTGGACAAGACAAGTTTGAAAAGAAAAAACAAAAGCAAAGAAAATGCTCTGAAATAATAGAACTGTAACAAACAGGATTTTGCAGAATCTGTCTTTGTCTCCATGAGAAAATCAACAGCTATCATGACAATAATGGTTTGACTTTGGTGGTTGGTGCTATTAAAGAACAAACCTTCACACCAGTGCAAGCCACCAGCTTATTTCTACCATGGAGGCAGTAAACATTCCTAAACTCCAGGAATGTCTAAGCCGTCTCCAGGCCATGCTGGCTGAGGGAACAAAATGCTTATCCACAAACTAGAAATGAGCTGAATTCCTCTTCTGGTGTTTTTTCACTCTGAAAACAAACCTGTAGTTTTTTCAATGCTGCTTACTAAAATCTAATATTTGAGCCTGAAATATGAGAACGAAAGACAGCAACCATGTCTGATCTGCAGGGATTATACTGCATGAGATGTTCTATTATATCCCTCCCTGACTTTGCCTCTGCTCCCCCCATCTCACTGTTTTTTGTCATCTTTTGTCCACCTTCTATCGATTTGTCTTCCCATTTAACCCAAAGAGAATGACAGAGGGGGAGGAGGAGAGGGGGAAGGAGGGCAGTGCGGGGGATGGGGTGCTTAAAAAAAAGCTGAAGTGAAGAAAGGAGAGGAGAAAATAGTGGGATGACATTTTGAACAATGTCTGTCATGCTCGTGATGTGTGAATTGGTGACACGTCTCCTCAGTTATTAGCGTGTCAGGAATGATGTTTGTAAAAGAGGAGTTAATTGCACAGAAACTAGCAAGATGGATTGTTGCTGCAGTCGGTTGTTTCTGTTTCTCTGCGTGTGTGTGTTACCGTTATCTCTTGTTCATTTAATCAGCAACTGTATGCCCATCACTGTGCGTTTGGAAGTCTGATACTGTTTTTTGGGGTGTACCAACATTACTCTGTTAACACACATTAATATAACTTATTTTTCTACTGCTTTTATACTGTTCTTATCGTCTTGTTTACCACACAAAGTACTTTTACAAAACAATACACATTCACACATATTAGGACTTCTTCATCTATGTAATATTGTTACAGGCTCTGTAGTGCTTCTTCTTCTGTAATACACACTCACACTGTTGAATTGCAGATCTGATAGGATATATCATCAGAAATGTGTCTGAAATTTGTTTTTGCACAAATACATAAATGAAAGCTGCACACTTTTGATGCTGAATGCACCAGTGGAAAAGCAGGATTCGTTGTCTTGCCCATGGAGCCTTTGATTATAAGACTCTTACAGCTCTTCTTCTTCAGCTACAGCTTATTTTCAGATATTAAGAGTCAGAGAAATCATGGGAAGATATTTTAGCATCACTTTGCAGAAACACTTTTTGAAGATGAAGCCCTGGTTTCTGAGTCTAGTCGAGGAGATTTGTGTGCTTTGAAATTCTCTGTGTGTGTGTGTGTGTGTGTGTGTGTAGGCATGTATGTGTGTATAGCTTTACCTTTTTCCCCAGAGCTTCCTGATACATCTCTGCATTGGCAAAGTAGAGCGTGGCAGAAGAATGAAATATTAGAATCCCTGGCACCGGCTTCACCTAAAATCAATAAATAAGACAGACATTAACAGAAAAATGTTTAATGTTGATTAGTAACAGAGCTGCTGTATAAAATTCTTGAGAGAAAATAGAAGCAGCTGTTAACAGACATGTGAAACATTTTAATATGACTGAAATGAAAAAGTAAAGTGCTGCAAAGTATAAGCAGAATTCCACAGTAATATTAACGTGCTGTATAAATCATTTTCAGAGACTGAAGGGTTGGTTGCATGAAAACTTCAAATTCAAATATACTGCTTTATAAAGCACTTTCATACAGGTAGGTAACACAAAGTGCTTTACATAAAATATAAAACAATCAACAATTCTTAAAACACCCACCTAATCATACTCTCAATCCATTTACACCCCCCCCCCCACCCAACTCTTCTGTCTCTTAACACCTGACTTTTCACTGCAGGGAGGAAACGATATTTTGGGGGTCTGTTCACACCGGGGGCTGGGCTCTCTGCAAGCTGATCCAGTGGCAGGCGCCACAGCGATAGAATGAGGCTTCACCAAAGGTTTTGGTTTTGACTCTGGGAACAATGAAAAGGCCGGAACGGGAGAACCTCAGGGTCGACAAGGGTTTGTAGTCTAGAAGGAGGTCAGATTAATAAGGGGGGCAGAGACCATTAAGACGTTTATAAACCACTAAAAGAACATTAACATCAATCCTGGGAGCCAATGCTGTGATTTTAAAACTGATGTAATGTGTTCCCGTCCCTTGATCCTCGTCAGAACTCGAGCCGCTTACTTTTGGAGTAGCTGTAAACCAGAAATATTCTGTTTTGGAAGACCAGAGAGTGGGCCGTGACGGTAATATATTCTACAGAAATAAAAGCACTAGGATGATAAGGCATGGTTTATTGTTCATGTCTGGACCAAAGCTTACCTGATCATAGTCCTCCATTGGCTTGTAAACATCAGTGTCTGGCACCTGTCCTAATAGGGAGTACTTGGGTCTAAAATAAAGACAAAGCAAGACAAATCTGTAACAAACCTAAATGTTGTCAGGAGGAGAATGCAATGGCTAAAGACCACTGCCATTCGTTATCTTATTGATGATAATTATGGACGGGAAAGAGAAGAGATGAAATGCTGCCATGGTAGAGGAAACTGAACCGGACTTCATTCCAAACAACTAAAACATTGTAAATTTAAGTGAAGAGTTGTCAATCTGACACTAAATTGTTAGCATCCACGCTGCCAACTTGCCAAACGTGACACAAAATTAATGTTTATTATGCAAATTAATGCTAACAGACTTTGGGACAAGAGGCTGCGGTGCTACAAAGAGCGTGTGTTGATGTGTGTAGTTAGAATAAGAGTAATGTCTCCTTACACCTGTGTCCTGAAGATCACAGTGAGCATGGAGAAAGCAATGGCAGCAGCTAGTCCCAGATCAGGGTTCAACAAGATGGTGAAGATGAAGGTGGCTAACCAGACAATCTGCAGACAAGAGCAGAAGGGAGAGTAATGCATCATAAGTGTTAAAAGGCTAAGCTGACCCTTTAATGTAATACACATAGCACAGAGCTGAACAGTGCTGGGGTCATCATGGCCCAAAAGGTTTTCAAGAGTGGGAATCATGGTCACTGTAATAATCTTTTGCCATTTTTTTTGCCAAAACTTAAATAGTTTATGCTGTGGGAAAATGAAGCTGAACAAAGACGTATGCATGTAAGAATATGAATGAGTCTATTTTTGTCACTTTCTGAAGCTTTTTTTTGGAATACTCACCATGTCTATTTTGTTGCTCCTCCACAGAGAAGGAATATCCAAGAACTGCTTCATCATGCCATGAAGATTAACGAAGATGATGGCAGCCAGTACAGCCTGCAAATGATAGAGCAACTGAAATAAAGTGCTACAGTCCTGAAACATGACAGTGAATTAGTTTTAGATTAGCATCCCACCATTTGAGGGAAGTTTTAATGTAGCTATAATTCAAGTTTGAATATGTTGTAAGAAAATGTGAAACTGTGATCTGCATAGAGCTTTCAAAAAGAGTAATGGTCCTAGAGCCATTACTTGATGCATCACCTCATGGTGGTTTATCGGTTCGGTACCTATGGCCATAAATTCTCAGCTGTGATGTATTTTTAACTTAGACTGCAAATTGAAGAGGCCTCGTTATTTTGCATATTTCTTTCCGAGCTTTGGACGCGTTATTGTCATTGTGCATGCCAACGTGTGAACACAAACACACACAGTACCTTGGGCAGTTCTTCAAAGAGCCTCCCGATCCAGAGTGTGATGAAAAGGATAACTATTGCTGATAAAGCCCCAGCAACCTGCAATAACAAGGCAGGGATAATAAATATGATGAATGGATCAAGTGAAAGATATTGAAGGAAGAGTGTCAAAAGGAAACAAAATATTTTGACTATGTAATATGGTTTGCACGAACTAGGTTTGCATTTAGTGTAACATGAGTTAATCTCATCTCACTTCTCCTCCGTAACGTGCCTTTGATGAGTAATAGATATCAGGTTAGATAAGTCTGACCTTTTTGGAAATCTGTTTTTGTGTAGGTTGGGTTCAGAGATGTATGAAGAAAAAGTTCTTGTTTAATCATGCTCCGTTTAGTTTCTTAATACACAGTTTATTGTTTATTTCCTCTTTGGGAAATTGCTTTTTATATGTAAAATAGTGAGAAAGATTGAGAAGGTTGCTCTATAAAGAGACATTGCTTTTGCATGTACTTCAAAAAGTTCAAAAAACAAGATCTATTTCTATTAGGAGATGATTTTGTTAGAAGTTTCTGGAATTTCTTTGAAGAATAGAAAAGGAACCAAACAGCACTGATCATAGACCATAAGTTAGTTTTAAACTTATTAGATTTTCTTTTAGGAGGAGGGCCCATGGACAGGTCATAGCCAGTAATGGGGTTAAACTATAGTATTGAATTTTGAAAAATGAATATAGTGATAAAGAAAAAAAACAGTTATTTTAAGAGTTATTGTGAAATATGAATTCTACAGATGTAATAAAGGCTTAAGCACATAAGCACCCATACCAACCTGGGTCTTTCCTCCTGTGCTCTCCTGAACCATGCTTCGAGACATGGAGCAACTGACAGCAAAACACTGGAAAAACCCGCCTATGGAGTTACTCAAACCCAGGGCAATGAGTTCCTGAAAGCAGAAAACACATTTTATTCACTGAAAATGATGATATGTTATAGCTTTATTTCTCTGTCTCCTCAGTACCTGGTTGCTGTCGACTTTGTAGCCATATTTGAGTGCAAATATTTTTCCCAGAGAGATGGCGATGCCATAACCAACAACTGCAAGAGCGAAGGAATCCCCGATCACTTGGCCAAACAGAGAAAAGGCTGGAACAACAGGAGGCTGGAGACTGACACACATGGACAAAG
This sequence comes from Craterocephalus eyresii, assembly GCA_037177035.1. NCBI lineage: Eukaryota > Metazoa > Chordata > Actinopteri > Atheriniformes > Atherinidae > Craterocephalus > Craterocephalus eyresii. The sequence goes on from JBBBVT010000014.1 coordinate 18,037,911, forward strand.
TGGAGAAAAACAGCCATTAAACTTCCCTTTTTGTGTTCTCACAGACTAACATATTAATGTGTGTGCTGTTCTTACCCGGAAGGAATCACGCCGACTACATCAATTTTATATTTTCCCTGCAGGTCAACTTGCCAGGAGATTACTGTAGCAATGATAACCTGGGAAAACAAATAACAGGACACATATTGTACAGACTGCAGGTTATTTTTTATGTTTATGTAACGTTTTCTACTCACAGCAATCAACTCCATGGGTAAAGGAACAGGTATTTTTTTACTCAGATACATGTTGAGCTCCTTAGCAAGGATGAGACCAATTATAGTGACAATGCTGACTACGAGAGTGCCGATATTAGTCTGCGGAAGGAGAGAGCACAACTCCAGCACTGTCTGTGAAAAAAAAGAATAAGAAAAACATTATTAGGGCTTTAATTTGTGTAAGCCTGACTGATTAAAGGACCATGGCCGGTGAAATGAACATGAGAGAAGATCATGTTTCCCAGTCTAAGCTGCTTGATGATGTTGGAATGTTAATAGATAACATGTGGTATGTTATTACAGGACTGTTATACAAAACCTAATCAGATATTTGCGTTTTTAAAAAATTATTTAATTTTTCGATTTTTTGTTGTTACTATACATTTGTGGTAAATGCAGTATATTTGTATGGCACATGAAGTAGTGCAGTTATATCATCCTAATCACTGTGGACATGACAGACTATTTTTATACACTTAGGACCCTGGTTGAGACTTCATTTTGTGATACTGTTAAATACTTTTAAAAACAAGCAAATGCCAACAATTTCTCTTACATATATCAAAGAGAGAGGTCCACTATATCTAACAGGGTTGATTCCAAAGGTGTATTTGAGCTGTGACACGATGACATGGATGGCAGCTCCTGTGGTGTAACCTCGGACCAGCGGCTCAGATAGGTAGGTCACCACGAAACCAAACTGGACCAGACCGAGAACAATCTACACAAGTCAGAGTGAAGAGACATTGAGATCACCGATGCAAATGGGAAATTAATAATCATGACATAGCCAGCATTAATATTTTACAAATGTCATTTTAGGACTGCATATGAAATTAAGAACAGGTTTATTAATCACTTTTACTGTTTTGGAGCAGTGCAGCTACAGAGGATGTGATAGGCTACCTTTCATTCTCAAAATTATGGGAAGCTGTGCAAAACACAGGCAAAAACAGTCACATTACACCCACAAATTATTTACAATATATAAATTATACATCATACATGCTGAGAGTGAGACATTTGACCATTTTTTGGAAATTTGTAGCTCATGTTGAATTCGATGGTAATGGCACATAAAATGGCAAAAAACAAGAATTGGGAAAAAAAGGCTGAAAAAGTACTTGGTGCAAATCAACAACTGCAGGAGAAAAACAGGTTTGATTTTCTAATGGAAATCACTGCATGGGCTCCGGAGCACATACAGAAAACCTGTGAACACAGTTCAACATACAATCCACAAATGCAGGCAAATGATCCATTATGCAAAAGAGTCATATATGAACACAATTCCCAAAGCCGCTGTCTGCTCTGGTTCCTTTAAAATAATAAGAAAACTGTTCTGTTGTTATTTTTAATCAAAATTTAGATTTTTTTTTGTAAACCAGGGAGACTGGGTCCCGTTTAATAAAGGGGTCAGGAAGCATCAAGGTTTTTGTCAGTCTGGGGTGGGGTCATGTGGGGTTACATTAGTAACTATTTGGGCTGCTTACAGAACTGTGAAGGCTCCGTTGATGCTGAAAGGTTACACAGAGCCGAAAAGTACAAATTTTATAAATCCGCTATTGAACTGACTGCCTGCATTTAGTGCATCATGAAATCCTGAAAAAAAAAGGCCCAGGGTGGTCGAGCAGATAGAATCCTGTGCTAGACAACATTCCTCTCCTTAAACTCAAGCATCTGGTCTCCTCACCTCCCAGATGTTTGCAGTCTGCTGTTAAAAGGAGATGAGATGCTACTGTATACAACAGAAAAATTCACCCTGTTCCAAGTTTTTAGACAAAAAGTGAAAATGTTCTCAAATAATAAACGAGCTTATATTTTTCCATGAAATGGTAAAATGTCTGTTTCAGCATCTGATTTGTTGACACTCTACAGGGAAAACATTTGCTTAAGTTTAAGAGATCTCCAAAAGCATCTGTTTTAATTTATATTTCACACAGTCTTATGTTATTTAATGATTAAGTGTGTCCAAACTTTTGACTGGTAATGAACATGTACCAAATGTTTTTTTAGCTGAACTATTTAAGACAGAAGTTTGGGCACCCCATATAATGAATTTCTGTATATTATAACTATTAAATGATCAGATTTCCTAAAAACTTGATGCTGAGTCTGACTGATTTAAAAGGAAACTATTTTTCTCACTGAAGTTCTCACTGAAAAATATTCAAACAAAACTTTGTCTCTTTTATTGGTTGTTTGATGTCTGCTCACTATGTAGTGGGGGCAGCAGACATCCAAACCGTGATTAGCCCACCCTTCCTTTTTCAGAAAATTCTGCACCTTTTTCACTAATCAAATTTCCAGTCATTGTGTCTAAAAAATTCATCTAATTATTTTTCCCCCCACAAATGCCCTTTTTAAAAGCTTATTTGAATTCCTTATCTGAATTTTGTGATAAACAATTTTGTACTTCTACTAATACTCAAATTTCTTATCTATATACTGTAACAAATAGATGAGGCTAACTAGGATCTATGAGATCTCTGTTAAAATTCCTCTAGGAGCTTAAATCATATGGGGTGTTTTGCTGTCTTCTCAGAGGACTTACTTTTATTACACTATATTGTTCTAAAAATAACACACACACTTCTATTAAAATCTAAAAAATATTCACCTGAAACAATCCAGACACAAAAGTGACAGCTGTAGCCACTCGGAGCCTCTCTGCATCTCGAGCAACAACATCAACAATACTGGAATTGGTCACATTGTCCCACATCATGAAGTTTGAGTCCGGCGCCAGTCGATCAACCACCCCTCCTATCATCACACTCAACACTGCGTACGTCCCTGCAAAAGCAAGGTAGAGATATGAACACTTTTTTTTACTGGCCAGCATTAAAGAAACATTTGATTTCACTGTTTCTGAAGTCTGAGTCCTCTCCACAGCTTGTCACACTCAGTAAATTTGTTAATTCTGACTATAATTAGAGGAAATTTAAGTATTAAAAAGTATGGCCACCTTACAGCTTTAAAAAGCTTGAAGCTTTATTGGAAGCTGGTGTTATTTAATTTCCCTTGACAAACAGAAATGGCAGGTTTAAGATATAACTGTTTCATAGATGTATAACGAATAGCCGGGTAGTTATGCTGTCGTATTTGAACATTCATGTAAAAGCTGTTGTAGAAATACTAAGAGTATATTAAAACCTTTAGACAATGATTATAAGGAGGAGTTATTCAAAATATTCAGGAGAAAAATTAAATTGAAGAAAAACAGTAATAAACAATCAATCAATTTCAAATGACATTAGTAAAAACTGCTTAAAAATGGCTGAAAAGAAGATTAAATCCATACCAATGGAGATATGCTTGGATGTGCCGAAGATAAAATAGATGAGGACGGGGTAAAAAGAGGAGTATAGACCAAAAACGGCAGGAACAGATGCCAGCAAGGCATAGGCCATACCTGCAGAGGTAAACAAAAAAGAAAGATAGATAAAATGATTTTCTGTAGTAATAATCAGAGAGAAATCAAACAGATGTTTTTGTGATGATGACTTGAAAAATGTTCACTAATGACCACAGGGAATAAACAAACTACAGTAGAGTAGCTTTTCCCATACACTTGCAGCTACCCATTCACCCTCTTTGAAGCTCCGTCTCACCCTGTGGCAGCTGCATGATCCCCACACTGATTCCTGAGACCAGATCACCCAGCGCGTTTTCTCTGAGGGAGTAACGAGGCAGCCAGGATATGACAGGAACACTTCGCATCAGACATTTCTTCAGTTTGGGACCAGAGCAACTGAGTTTTTGTGTTTATGACAGACAGGGAAAAACAAACAGGGCAACACTTAGAAAATAACAGATCTGACATCAGTCATGCACTATACATCCATTCTTCAAGCCAGGCACTAGGGTCAACTGGTGAATGCTTTTGTGTTGTCTTCTCCCATTTTAGATGCTGACTGAACTTTTTATACAGAAAAAAAATGTGTTAAGGTGTGTATTTTTTTGTTTGACACACCAATGCAGGAGTTATAAGTGACAAAGATATTTGCCTCAAATGTGAACAGACAGCCTGCAACCTCTTATCTGTGAAGTGATCTGCACACATTAAAGGATAAGATTGGTATTTTGCAACCTGGACCTATTTTCTAGCATGAAACACATTAGTGGATCTAAATATCTCCTTAGGGGGTTCAAGTTATACCAAAACTGTCTGTGTGAGTAAATGATCATAATTCAATAGGAAATAGGTCCAGGTTGAAAAATACCTAACTTATCCTTTAAAGAAAGTAACTTTCAGTTAAGAACAATTGACTGAAGCTAAATTCAACATTAAGCGCTACATTTTCAGAATGTGTACTATCATACTGTACATACCGTATGTAAAAACAGACAATACCCTTGAATGAACATGAATAAACATGGTTTAGGCTGCTCTTGACATTCTGTTTATTTTGTCACTTTATGAAAGCCATTACCCATTGGGAGGATGTTACCATGGATACGCTGATATGACAAAAACAGCATTATAACATCTGATTTGTTTTATTTTGGTTAACTTTCTGGCTTATTAACCTCTGGCAAACCTTTGCAGCCTAGTTTTAGTTACATTTAACATAGTTTTGCAAACGGATGCAGCCCAACAATTTTACAATGACTTGGACCACAGAGCAACCTTACATCTAACTTAAAGGAGAACTTTGCTTTTTTTTAACCTGGGGTCTGTTGTCATCTTTCCTTTCATACATGGGAGTGATGGAGAAAGGAGCATTCAAGATCGCTCCAGTATTTAGCCTGGCAGGCAGCTAGAAACACAGCTAATCGTAAGTATTGGGCAACTGCACCGTGTCTAAGTTTACCCTAAAAACTTGCTTGTTTTCCACACTGAAGTGCTCTGATAGTCTCAACAAGTGTCCGACAACATACTAGAGAGGAGAAATGAACAAACGCATCTGTATTAGCTGATGATTGCTATCGTTTGGTGTCCTGAAGTGCAATCTGCCACTGGTGTTTTGACAGGAGTTATTGCGCGATTCCGGGATAATCCCTTGAGATTTGGACACAGACAGCAGGACACAGACACCAAAACATAATAAAACCTGTCGATCGGCAGCTAATACAGATACTTTCGCTCATTTTTCCACTCTAGTACGTTGTCGTTGAGACTATCAGAGCACTTCAGTGTGGGGAAAAAAGCATGTTTTTAGGGCAAACTTACACGGTGAGCAGTTGCCTGATACTTATCATTAGCTGTGCTGCTAGCTGCCTGCCAGGCTAAAAACTGGAGCTTTCTTCAAAGCTCCTTTCTCCATCACTCACATGCATGAAAGGAAAGATGAAAACAGACCCCAGGTTTAAAAAAAAGTGAAATTCTGCTTTAAGCAACATCATAGAAAGTACATTGAACAGGACTAGTAAGTAAGAAATGAGAAAGCTGAGAATAATAAAAGGAATGAGAGGTTCTGTTGGAACAAAATTCTGTATAATGCATTTCATGTAATTTATTTGTAGCATTAAGACATTTGGCAAATGAAAATCCACAGACTTTGGTCACTGGACTGGTGCTTTGTGTTTTTTGTTCTGAAAGAAAAATATTTAACACAAATGCTTCAGTACAAGCGAGAAGCATTTACTGAGATAATTTACCTCATTGATTTTTTCATCTTTTCAGAAAGAGATGTTTTTACGTCAGTCTTTTGTGCCACCTCATCCATCTCTGCTTCATCCAGGATCTCCCTGTGGACTCGGTAGTTCATTCGTCTCCTCTCAGCCATGACTGAAACAAGCTGCCAAAAAAGTCTCAATCATTATTTTAAAAATGTCATGAAACCAAATGTGTTTTTTTGTTTTTTGTTTAATATATTTATGAAAAATGTGTTTATATTGTCGATAAAGCACAAGAATCATGTCTCTAAAAGCTACAAAAATGAGTTTTGTTAATTTAATTAAGCTTTGCTGTGGATGAAATAGGAGCAAGAGTTTGTTACTCTTGAGAACCTTTACAGTACTCACCCTGTTGTGCTTTCAGGTGTAAGATTAGATTCCAAACTTCAGTTTAAGAAAATAAAAGATAAAAATTCAGGGTCCTGCTGAATCTCTGAGGAAAATTATGTAAATCTGTGGTTACAGTATGTAATCCTATTATCTTCAATCCGGATGTGTTCTGTTGCGCTGGCTGCTTTGCGAGTTATCAGGAAGCACATCCAGCTTCATCAGAATTATCAAAAAGTTTCTTCAGCCACAATCTTGCACATTTTTCTTTAGTAAATAGATCCAGGGGCTGAGTGGTGGTGGTCCCTGAAATTTGCTGCAAAGTTTTCCATTAAATCGAAATAACAGGTCCTGATATTTTGGTTTCCCCCCTTAGGCCAATAGTTTTGATACCTGCAACAGAGAGGATTTTGTGAGTGCCAGATGAGGAAAAATAGTGGAAAAGGTGAGCCCGTTACCTGTGTTGTGGCTCCACTGTTGTAGTTTCAGTCCTTGGTGGAAACTTTGGATAAGGTTGTTAAAGTTGCTGAGGTAGAAGAGGGCAAAGTTCTTCATATGTGAAGTAGTCGCAAAAACAGAGGAGGCACAATGACATGAGCGTGCCTCCTGCCTGTTGTATCATTTACAGATTTAGTCACTTTAATTAATTTATTTATTACTTTTTGGCTTATCTGTTTTTCTTTATCTTAATTTAGTGTAAATCTCCCTTTGTTTCATTGAACAAACATATATAAATGTAAGCCAGTTTGAATGTGAGTTCAAAGAATTGTTTTGGAAGTGGAAGTCCAGCATACATGCTCTTATTGTTATCCAGGCAGATCCTTAGATGTGTCTTATCTCTGTGTTTTATGTCTTGTTTCATGTGTGATTAGATAGGTCATTCATATCAGCCAAGTTAGGGGCGTCCTTGCTGGTTTATGATTAGAGGAATGTTAAGAAATGCTGAAAGAGATGTGACTGGTTAACAAAGCAAGAACACAATATGTGAGAAAGCTTTCAGATTTAGCTTTTCTCTCATTGCTTGTTGATGCTTTTAGTTCTTTTCTCTCAATGAATCTGCAATGAAGTAAAAATATTAAATAAATCATCATTTAAAACAACAAACATGTTCATATGGCCCAGTTATTTTGCATATATCTTCAGTGTAATAAGGAATCCAGAAGACTCAGACTTAGAAAATGATTCAGTATCTTTAATTTAGTAATCTGTTCCCAATACAAAAACAGGCATTATTCAAATGCAGCTGAGTATGAGCTTACTTGCGCTGTAATGTTACCATCCAAAAAAGATCACATTTCATAGTTTCATAGAAACAATACTGTGTGTGTGCGTCAATGTATGAGACAGAAAGCAAAAGTAGAAATGCATGTGTTTACTAAATGTGTAATATAATAAACTTTAATGTGTGCTAGTTTGTGTTTTAAATTTTTTACATTGTTCTGGACATGAAAACATTTTGTTTTAAAATCGCTTTATAGTCCTACTGATTTAAATGTTTTAAATGTTTTCAATCAAAACTTGGGACCCTCCAAATGCAAAATCCATTTTGCTTGAATATTTGAACCAATTTGGCTCACTAAAGCATGTCATTGCAAGACATAAGAAAGTCATGACTGCTGAATTAATTATTTGCACTGCTTCAAGCTGTCATTCATTTACACGTAAAGTCCATAGTAAATACAAAGGTCCAAGGAAAGTTCCTGGAATCCTGTGGCATCATTATGTTTAAATCCTCTAATGGACATCGCTGCGTGACATACATGTCTCCATTATCAGTACTGAAGGAATATGGAACATTGGCTCCTTTCAGTAATCCTTAAAAAGAAATTGAAAAGGTTTCTGAAGTAGCTGCAAGTTTGACCAAAATATTAAAATATATGTGATATATGCATTTATGTAGAGATGACTTTCTTTCTGAGGCTTAATTCACACACGAACATGAGAGGAACATTAAAGGAACCGGCTTTCAAACTTTTATTGATGATTTCAGAGCAAAGCAACAAAGAAAGTGTTGAATATTTAGGAGCATTATGAGGGATTCAGCCAAATGCATCAAAGCTCCATAAAATGTGTCTTTCGGCTGGAAAGTGATTCAAAGCCCTCAGTCATTTAATCTTTAAGGAACAGAATAGTGTTATAGCCAAGGTAATTTATAATTAATGTGCAAGTCTTCATTGTTGCTTTCATTTGTAAACTAAAGCCTTGACCCAAACTCCGGGTTTTCTTTTTGATGGAAAGTGTACATTTACAATTGTTAGAATTAAAGGAGTTATACCCGAAATCACGTCCGGCTAGTTTAGTTAGCGATAGCGGATAGTTTTTTAGCTTTGGCGTGACGCTCTCTTTTCCAATGGGGTTAACTTTCGTAACTTCCAGTTTCCTAGGGGAACACGCATACTTGCTGATCAGAATCCGTAGGTTCCGAAAGTTAACCCCATTGGCAGAGAAAGACCATCATGCTAAAGCTAAAAAACTAGCCTCTCTCGCTAGCTAAACTAGCCAGACGTGATATTGGGTATAGCTCCTTTAAAATAATTATTTCAGAGGCTCAAGGGTTGAAAAAAAGTTAAAATGAGTGGAAATTGTGTATTCTTTTAAGCAGTTACGTTTCTGATTGTGAGTTCTCTGTTTAATGGCACAAGTTGCAACTTTCCCATACATTTGTACTGAATGTTTTGAGTCATACATTAAGCAGCGTTAGCGGATTACATGGCATGATTTAATCGCAACCTTTGGTGAACTTTGACACTTTCTCTCAAGATAGTTTCATTAATACAATCAGGCAGAGGGAACCTGACAACTGCTGGTTTATGAGCCCAATAAGAGGAAGGCATCAGTAAAAACTGTGATTTATTTATAAACTCCTCTTTTTTGACAAACAAAGCATTCAGTATTGCCATTTTTCTATGTGCATATCATTTATTTATTCAAGGATTTTTTTTATTCTATAAATAATGTCATTTAGTACTAGATGAATGAAAATAACTCCACTGTGTTTAAACAGCAGAGAGGGAAGAAAATCTGAAAGGAGAAAACATAAAAAGCTTTTGAGCATAAATATGGAGAAACAGTGATTTTAAATTAATTTAACATGCTATATTCCCTGAAGGTCAGGGGCAGGCGTCTAAACTAACACACAAAGTAGTGTAGTACTCCCACCGTGTTAAACAAGGGGCGACCAGAGGGTGTCCTGTAGCTATAGGGGGATTACATTCCTTAGCCTGCCTGGGAAAATCTATACTGGGTTGCTGGAGAGAAGCATCCAGGGACAATTAAACCCCAGATTTAAGAGCAGGAAAGAGGTTTTTGTCCAGGCCACAGGCAAGCTCTTTACCTTTACAATGATATTGAAGGGTACTGTACATGTTGGACCATGTGGGAGCTTCTACAGGCGACTGCTTTCAGGCTTTAGGATGGTTTGCAAATAGCGTGAAGTAGCTGGGATGAGAGCAAGCGGTTACAAGCCTGAGGCCATGGTCCTTACTTACAAAAGGCTGGATTGCCCACTCCAGCTTGGGTCTGAATCACTGCTTCATGTTGAGGAGTTTAATTATCTCCAGGTAGGGAATGAGTGGTACAACAACAGAGTTGGAGATAATGAGGTGGATCAGGGCACTGTCTGCTATAATGTGGATGTTATCGATACTAATAAGAATTCTCTAAAAGCTCCAAACTTGTTGAGTCAGGGGAACACCCACCAGGGCATTTTTGCATGTTTTTTTGTGGGGTAAGTGCTTAAAGAGGTTGGTACACAAGAAGGACAGACTGAGATGGAGGTAATGATAACAAGTAGTATCAGCTCAGAGGGTTGAGCTTTAGGAGGAAAGAACTTTGTTCTGAATTACCATGTGACACATTCAAATCACATGGATGCATTAAGAATTGGACATAAACGTTAGACACCCACCTCCTCCTCTGCTCATGTTTTCCTCCTTTATCTTGACAATTCTTCATCACAAGCAGTCAATGATAATAATCAGTGCAAGTTAGTGTTTTATTTAATAATTATATTTATTGTCTGGGGATATGTAGTTCAAGCACATGCAGTTTGTGTTGTATTCTCTTTAAAAAAAACAAAAACAAAGATGCAGCATTAATACTGTGAGATTGATGTCCTGTGCTTTACATTCAGCTTCAGAGGTCATATTGTTGGTTCAACATTCACTCACATCCAAACTGATTTCCTAAGGAGAGATTTAAAAAAAAGGATGGTATGAAAATACAATATGATAAAATGTTTTGTCACACGTCATTTCAAACCGTGAAATGTGCAGGAATTCTAATCCAAATTTTATTGATCTATAAAGCAACTTTCAGGCTCACAACAAATATAACAACAATATAAAAACACAAATAACAAAATTTCTTGAATACACAAACTCACACACATTATCTCACCCCTCCCACCCCCACCCTAGTTCCTAGTGATTGTCTCTTCTAACTTTAAAAAGGTAAAGTTAAAAATATTTAAATTAGGAACATGAATATAAACATCTAGCTCGACACTGCTTTGAGGAAACGATATCTTGGGGATCTCTCCACACCTGGAGCCAGCCTACTTAGACCAACAGACGGTGCCACCTCAGGACCACCCACATCACTCTTTCTCCCCACCTGTATGCAGAGAAAGAGCTCTCCAGTCCTGTCAGACAATTTTAAGAAAAGGATCCGAATCAAGCAAGCAAAAATATCAGCTGTGCTGATGATCCCTTGATATTGATAGAGCGGTGCTCTACATTTACATTGCCAGAAAAAGATTGATGCCAGTGACAAACAACTTGCTGTTTATAATACAACAAGACATGACAGACATTTCATTAGAATCCCCGAGATTATACAAAGTGGGTGTCTGAAATCTCTTAGTAGCTTACAACTGATTAAAACAAAATGACAAAGAGAGTTCATATACAGACAGGTAAACCAAAAAACTGAAAAACCAAAAAACTTTTTCCTTCCTGTTCCTTTTCTCTCTGCTCCTCACTACACTCCCCTGCTACTCTGTCCTGCCATTTCTCTGAGCCTCTCTGAATTCCATCCTTAACCTAATTAACTCTTTGAACATGGATTTGGTCGGCTGGTCCCTA
>JBBBVT010000014.1:18059125-18079333 GCA_037177035.1 Craterocephalus eyresii
ATATATATATATATATAGATAGATAGATAGATAAAGTCATCTAAGAAAAATGCTAATTACGGACATGTAGAAAAACTGGGAGTAGAGAGATACAAAGTTATAACAGCAGCCCATCACATCTTTTTGTTAAACGTGCAGCCTGACTTTTGTTGTTTGTTTATCTGATTGACGAGAAAATAGTTGTCCTCATCTTTCCATAAGCACAACTATCCAGAAGGTTGCTTTCTGTTCGTTTTTTGATCTTAAAAATGAAATGACATTTATGTGATAGCAGCACAACTTCCTAAGAACAAACTTTTCCAATGTTCAAGGGTGGCATGAACCACCCATGAACCAGATTGTTTAATAAATTGCCAGTCGTTATAGAAGTGGATGATTTACTTTTTTAAGTCAAAGTCTTGTGTTTTGATCCACTTTTAAGTCACTCCATTGCGAAGAGTGTTAGAAATAAAGATTTAAAAAATGTGCTTTGATGTCTGATTCAATAAAGAAAGTATCAGTTTAATCTTATTTTTTCCCACTCAGATGGTGATTTTAGACTCCACTAACTGACAAATAAAAACAGCATACAGTAAACTTACAGTAGGCATTAAAACATCCCCAGTCTGTGGGTAACGTAACACATACAACTTCAATTTCCTCTATGGATAAGACGGAGATAACTGAAAAAAAGATTTTATGCAATCCTTTGTTTTCTTAGTGAGCAACATTTTATGAATTGGGATTATATGATACTGATTTCTTTGGTACATTGGTTTAATCAGTTAGAAATTTGCCAAAATATTCATTGTGAAAGAGAGAAGTTTACCTCCAGGTAGACTCCCAAATCTCTGTAACAGTCTGTTCCAGGAATATGACCCAAAACAGTCACGGAGGAGCTGGAAGATGAGGCAGAGATAAAAGATGGAAGAGACACAGAGTGAAATATTAATGAACATGCAAGTTAGAAGAGATAAAAAATAATGACAGAAGGAAACACTAAACCATTAAAATATATGAAAAAAATGTAAAGAGTTACAAGTTACATTTGCTTTATTTTGTCTTTCAAAATAGTTCTTTGTTTTTGTTTTTTTTTCTTTTCTTTTCTGTGAGCTTTGCCTCTTTCATGTTTTTCACAAACTAATCATTTTTCTTCCTGTTTTAAATCATAGACTTAAATCATAGAAATTTCCCCAAATCAAAACCCTGAACCGTCCCATTGACGAAAAACACAAGCACACAAAAAAAAGAAAAAACAAACAAACAAACACAAGCAATAAAGTTAAGATTTGCTGATCTAAAACTAATCTTTTGAGCATAACATTTTGAGCATATGTTGCTATCAATTAATAAATGCAGTAATTCTTGGTCACTGAAAATGGAAAGTGCAGAGTTCGAAGGGTTAAAAATGTATGCACTGAAAACAAAATAATTCAAGCAGAGGCAAAAAGATGTTTCACTCAAAGCACACTCTGGGAGAGGGCTGCACGGTGGTGTAGTGGTTAGCACTGCGGCCTCACAGTGAGAAGGCCGCCGGTTCGAAGGAACTGGCCTTCCAGTTGGAACTGGAACTGTGGCCTTCCTGTGTGGAGTTTGCATGTTCTCCTCGTGTATGCGTGGGTTCTCACCGGGTACTCCGGCTTCCTGGTTAGGTTAACTGGGCACTCTAAATTCTAGGAGTGAGTCTCCCCATGTCGGCCCTGCGACAGACTGGCGACCTGTCCAACCGCCTTTCGCCCGTTGATAGCTGGGATAGGTTCCAGCATACCCGCAAACCAATTGGATTAAGCGGTTCAGAAAATGGATGGATGGATGGCATACTCTGGGAGATGTTGCTAAGTTTTGTCTTAAACTGAATGCAGCTGATGTAAAATTATGGTCTGGAAAATGATTATTACTGTTGAGTCCTGTAGATAAGTGTTAGCAGAGAAAAGACGACGGCCACAGCCAAACCCAGGTCCAGGTTAAAGATGAGGGTGGACATCAGCGACGCTACCCACACCAGCTAGGGGGAAGAAGAGGGGAGGGGAGGGTGAAGCATGAGAAGGGAGACTCATTTACACGTATTCCATGCAATGGACTTCGACTCTTGTGTGTATTTGTGACCCACCAGGTCCAATCTGTCAGACTTCCAGAGCTGACATACGTCTTTAAACTGAGCCAGAATCCCCTGCAGGTTCACCACGATGATAACAGCCAGCACCGCCTAGTACACACACATAAACACTCACAAAATCCATATCTGGTCATTTGACTGACGCACATCCTGTTGGTAAGATTTTAGAGTATCCCCACTTATTTAATCTACATTTCATAGTGATGCTCTATGGACAAATAAAGACAAGAACTTGTTTTGTTTAGTTCTCCTGACATTGTGTTATTATGGTCTTTTGGCAGCTTAGTGATGGTAAGAAATCTCCATCTGTGTGTTGCAATTTCAACCAACACTAACTAATGGACAGAATAATAAATAGTTGCATAAAGGTTACTTATCAGTGTCTGAGAGAAAAACCTAAGAAAGCTTCAGGATCATTGAATCATTTTCCCATACAGTGAATTCACTCTACCTTTGGCAGCTGCTCAAAGAGATGACCAATCTTCAACAATATGGTCAGAATCATCAAAGCTGATACCAGACCCGCCATCTAAAGTAAGACATAATAACTCAATAAAATGGACAGTCAGTGAAAGGAAACAGTATAGCAATAATGTTATATATGAGTTTTCACAGCTTTCCTTTTGAAGCAGTGCATGTAATAGAGAAAAGTGTTCTGGGGTTTTGATGTCCACTGGAATTGATTTGATTACAGCACCTGTGATTTGACCCCGATGCTATCCTGGACCATACTGCGAGAGAAGGAGCAGCTGACGGCAAAGCACTGGAACATTCCCCCGATGGTGTTGCACAGACCCAGAGCCAGCAGGTCCTGATTAAGAGACAGACAGCTGAATCCTAAGTACAACATGGAGACGATATCCAGGTTCCATGTTTTTAATAAGCACAATGGATGTAAAGCAGTTGTTCAAATCCCTGTTACTTATCTCTTTTAGTTCCATATTTGGGAAAACCTCTTTCTTGCCTCTGGACTCTTAAGAGGATAATGAAGAATCTAATGGCAGAAATGCAATACTACAATGTTTTCATTCATAGTGTCCTAATTACTAATGCACACCATTCGACCTGGTTGAGCTTGAGTTATTATCTCTAAAGGATGAAAAAACCTCTGAAGGAATGCATGTTCAAACTGCTTTGACCATTGCTGCCACTCTTTTGATTCTTGTATCTAACCACCTGTCTTTAGAAGCTGTTGTTTTGCAAAACACTTGGGTTACACTTGTGTTTGAAAAAGTGTTATATAATCCAAGTGTGTTGCTCTCAAAATACACACAGGCAACATGAGGCCACAGCAGGACCTCATAAACAGCTAATAGTGTATTGCTTGTGTGAGAAAAGCCTTGTTCCTGATTGGCAGCTCTGATAAACCCCACCCCGACTGCCGACTGGCAGAAACAACTGTGACTCAAAATCTCTGAGCTATATCAGGCTGCAGCAGATTTCAAAATGACGCCACAAAATAAAGTCTGCAGTGACTGGATCAGCGACTGAACAAAGTCAGACCCACTTCAAACTTTGAGGCTCTTCATCGGTTTGTTTTGCCTTGTTGTAATCTCTGAATTTCATGTTTTTAGGTTCACCAACTTTGTCCCTTTTAACCACAAATCTGTATTAGAAATGAAAAAGAATTGACTTTGAGTTATACAGTCGCTGTGGTTGAACAAAAAGAAATGTCTGTCAAATTCTCTTTGAATGATGTCATATTTTATTATTTTGAAAAAATAAATACTTTAAACGAATACACAGGCAGCAACAATATGTAATCCAAGCTAGAATAAGTGTAATAAGTGAGGTGAATGTACCTGACTGGAGTCCACATGGTAGCCGTGTTTGTGGGCGAACACTGAGCCCATGGCTGAGAGGAAACTGAAGCCAACCAAAGCTACAGACAAAGCTGGAATGAAAAGCTCTCTGAACTGAGACAAAGAGGGAAGGACTGGGGGAGATAAGCTGGAGAGAAACATAAAAAGGGGAAAAAAGAGGGAAAAACTCACTTACTGATTGTTAAAAGAAATTAAATATTGCACATAGTGATATAAGGAATTATGACTACCAATTGAGTCATATCATGAATTACTAATTGTCTTACCACTATCAAGCAGAACATAATTAAAATGACTAATTAATTTCCTGTAAGAGAACAGAGTCCTGTTCTGATGACGAATTGGGGGAGAGAAGGAGGTGTGAGATGGATGAAGAGAAAAGAGTTTTCTCAATTCAGTGATCAATATTTTATTCAAGTGAATACTTCAAACTGACAGAGTTGTAATATTTTATATTCTGCCATAAATTCAGGATATCTGTTGGCTGAAAATCACAGCTAATGTCTATTAAATCTGAAAAAAAGAAAAACCTCCTTGTGGAATGACGAGCATAGAACAACCTAGTTCTACTGACCCACTGGGTATGTGTCCCACAACCTGGACTCTGTGTTGTCCAGCCAGATCCATCTGCACGGACAAGATGGTGCCCAGGATGATCTGTGGGTGAAAAACAATGGATGTGACTCTTTGAGTTTGGAAAAGAAAAATGTATTATTCTACATCTAAATGCCAGTTAACCCAGCCTATTCTAATAGATCCACAAGGACACACAACAAATTTGTTATAATTATTTCATAGATGAATATAACTAGCTA
The DNA here is from genome assembly GCA_037177035.1 of Craterocephalus eyresii. Lineage (NCBI taxonomy): Eukaryota > Metazoa > Chordata > Actinopteri > Atheriniformes > Atherinidae > Craterocephalus > Craterocephalus eyresii. The sequence goes on from JBBBVT010000014.1 coordinate 18,063,859, forward strand.
GAATAATGGCCTTAATGTGACTTAATGGCTTTTCTTACACCATACATCCATGTTTTGTTTTTTAACAGATTATATCATTGAAAGATGACCTGGTGATCAGCTGTTAATTACTTGAAGTCACTGTTTTTAAGTTTTTGCTTTGCTGTTGACTATAAATGAAAACGTAAATTTACCTCCAGTCCTTTACAAGACTTTGCTTTTTTTTGTTTTGATTAAAACAAAATTAGAGGAGGGAAAAAAAGACCACGCTGTCACCATCGGAAGACACGATGTTGACTAATCAGCAACCAGGTGCAGGTATTTGCTGTATGTTGGGATTTGTGAGTAAGGAGATAAAAACAGATTATTACATAATCATGAGTCATCCATCAGTTCATCACTGTGGCATCTGTCCATCTGGACGTATTTTATGGACCAGAGTACTGCGTGTGTGTGTGTGTGTGTATGTGCATGTGTGTGTGTGTGCGAGTCTGTGTGTGGTTTTGCTCTTATATTCTTGCTTAGTCTAACAGCTGTTTAAGGACCAAAATGGAGGATCAACAAGTTTAAATGTTTTGGTTATTTTAAAAGGTATCGTTCAGGAGACGTTTCATTTCCCCAATTTTCTCATGTAGGACCCGATATTACATTAGAATAATATGAGACCTCTTTTAAATGCGACATCCTTGAGGGTGACTGTTGCACTCTAAGAGAAAGAATTTTAGCCCTTATGGCAACTGTTTTCCTACACTGATGGTTAAACTGAAAAAACATATTATTGCCTATTGCCAAGAACTGAGAAAATGATCATTGTAAAGTGTTGTGTGACTGACCAAAGTTAAGAAATAAATTAAAAAAACAGAAGAAGCTGTCCTATGCTGGTAAGAAAGACTTATTTCTTAATCTAAAACCGATGTTGTACATGACTGAACCCCACCTTTGGGGCCTTTTTGGACCCTGTGCATCACCCATATAGCTGCATTGTTCACATTTACACTGTTTGCACTTCATCACTTCAGCACCTTCCTCAGTTCTGTTTCTATATTCATTGCAGTCTTGAATAATATGTTTACATGATCATATGTTTATTTTTTTTATAACGATTTTATTATTTATCAAGCTAATGACTAACTTAACATGTCACTTGGTGTATAAGGAGGATTTTATAGCTTATTTAAGAAAAAAACTACAGAAAGATGTTTGCACCTAATCCTACATGCTGATTGTAGAGATGCTACGTTTGAGTGCAACATTGTAGGTCGTATTCAGAGCTATGAACCCATAAGCTAATAATGAACAACAAAATGCATTATGTCAATGGCAGAACCATTAGAAGATAGAAAATTTAAAAAAGTGAATTTGGGCGAATGCGTGTTTTACCAGTATGAGTTCCCAGGGAATAGCAACAGGCAGCTTGTTTTTAAAGCGCTCATTCAGCATCTTGCCTCCGATTAGCATCACAAGTGAAACTACCGAGACTAGCAGAGCTCCTGGTACGGCATTTGTCACTCCATTCAGAACATCCTTCAAAGTCTAAGGAAGACACACATAAATGAAACAATAATATTTAACTTTATAATCTCCCGTTTCTACAGCCGTAAGTAAAATATTTGACTTAGATGCTCAGGAAACAATCCTTTCAAATGAGTCTTATGTAATACCAAGACTATGCAGATTTCCCATAACTATACCAGAAAAATAAAAGGTGTTAAAGACACGATGTCCTCTCTGGGCAGCCCGAAGCCTGCTGATGTGTGTGACAGGACCTCAGTGTTTCCACTAACCCAAGCTGAAGGCAGCAGCCCAGTGTGTCTCTGCGCTGGTATTCCAGTCATCAGTGGAAGCTGCAGGACGATCACATGCAAACCTGCGGCTGTGGTGTAACCTCTGATGACTGAATCAGACAACCAGCGACACACACCCCCACCCTGCAGCAGGTACAGCAGGAGCTAATGCAAAAATACACAAACATGAGGAAAGAACGCCTTCATTCGCTGTTGGACATAAAGTTAGTGTTTTCATACTTTTTACACTTAAATATATTTAAAAAAACCACTTAACAATGTCTGCTACTGTCATGTAATGTAAAAAGACTCTGGAGATTGCTATATGTAGCAGAGAGTATATGTTTGTATGTGTGAGTACCTGTATGAGGCCACACAGGAAGGTGAGTTGTAGAGCCACGTTCACTTTAGCAGCGTCCACAGCCAGCTGACTCCCTTCATCACTGTTGCTAGGTAACTCCAAACCAGTCGTCACAGAGCCAATCATGATGGCCAGGACGGCGAAAGTGCCTGTGACACATGAAGTACTGAATTATAAAACTGAGGTAAAATCGGTGAATTATAGAACTGCGTTTTTGAAGTTTCTTTCAGAAATAAGTAAAGGCTGAGTTGATTCTGTGTTTTATCTGATTTTTAGATCTTCTTTTTCAGATGAGCCACTGTGCAAGACACAAACCACTGAAAATACTGCAGGAAAATTTACAGAAATTAACTGAATGGTCACCAATGGAGAGATGTCTTGAAGTGCCAAAAACAAAGTAGATGATGAGGGGATAGAGTGAGGTGTAGAGCCCGAACACTGGAGGAACTCCCACCAACATGGCGTTGGCCATTCCTTCATGAGAAGATAAAAAGAAAATAAAAAAGTCCTGCAAGTAAGCTTACATATGTATCTATTTTTTTGTGAGTTCACAAACTCAAAGTTGTCCGTAACGGACAGCAGACATTTAAAGGTCAAGCAGTTTGAGAACCTGATTATTGATCTGATTCTCAGTCATGAGAGGAAAAATGAGAGGAATACAAAGAAGGTTGTCTGTCAAAGATATATTCACAATGTACCAAATTCTTATTCTCATGGAACATTAAGCATCTGATGGAGCAATAGCTGCCCATTGATTCAACACAGGATACTAACTGTGGCGACACACATAACATAGCGACTACTTTGTCAAATTTAACCTTTTTAATATGATTTTGTTAAATGCTAGTGAGTTTCAATGTGCACAATGACAACAGAAATTCTTACATTTCTGTTTGAGAAAGGAAAACTAAATGTTTTTTAGTTGAAAACCTTGTTGCAATTGTGATTTGTTGCTGTGTCCTCACCCTGTGGCAGATGCATGATCCCAACACTGACTCCAGACACGACATCTCCAACAGCGTTTTCTCTGATGGAGTAGTGAGGCAGCCATGACAGGATGGGGAAAAGGCCCAGCAAGAGGCTCTTCATCCTGGAACCAGAACACCTAGAGGAGCATTAACACAAACCGTCAGGCTGCAGAGCCTCTGGACTTCAGTCCGTCTGTTCACTGAAAAGTTGGGTTGAGGGCCCGTACTGGCAGTACTAAACCTAACCAACTCACCAACATTGTGCCTTCACCCTGTCCATAAATGACAGGGACTTGCTTACTACCCTCTGGCCCAGAATATCCAGCTGTGCTTCATCCAGGGCGACTGCAAGACTATGCTGCCTGCAGGGAGGAAGGCCATTCCTCTCAGTGCAGTCCATCTGAAATCCCTGTCAAAGTTAAACAGTGTCGTTTAACTTCTCTCTTGTTTGAACAATGACTATTTGTTTAATCAGTCTCATTCATTTAGCCATATGTGTGTAAAATGTGTGTATGAAACTGCAGTCAAAGAAGAAAACCAGTAACTGTGTCGGTAATAAAAGCAAACCACAGCAGCCAGAGAGAGAGAGAGAGAGAAAGGCTGGCTAATATCTATCAGCAAGGAGCCACATCAGTACAAACAGTTCACACGAGAGACCGTGAGAGTGTACATGTTTATGGGCAACACACACGGCTACACAAGCTCGCACACGTGAGTCGGGGAAGGTGGAGAACAGCCTTGAACTCTGCCCATTGCAGCCAGTTTACAGCCCCTTTCTCCTCCCCTTCACCACCCCATTCAATACCCTGAATGCTTCTATTATCCTGGCTCAGCTTTCAGAGATAGTGTGTGTGTGTGTGTGTGTGTGTGAGTGAAAGAGAGAGTGAGTGGCAGAGAGACCAAATGAGAAACCATTACAGTATATCAATGTAAACCTGTTTTAATGTATTACAATGTGGAAAAAAATCATTTCAGACTCTTAAACATAGGAAAAGTGAATGTTACATTAACTAGCAGCATTTTGTTATAAGAATGGAATAAGCAATAAAGATAAACACTGCTTCCCCCACAGTATTTAGCAAAACACAAAGAAAGAAAACATATAATCCAGGGAAAGCATGTCAAACACACACACACAGTTTCTAAAAACTACAAATGTTAAAAACAATATTACACAGAATACATGTGGCCTCCAATATACATCCAATTGAAAATAAATAAACTTTACACACTGCACCATGGCTAATTGGACATAGACTTCGTAACATACAGTATGTTAAATTCTACAGCAATGAGCCAGTCCTCAGTAGTGCATCTGTTTTAAAAGCAGGAGGAGGTTTCGGACGCGTTCTGCACGGCAGCGAGGGGACTGGTGCAACGGCAGCTCAAAAAAGGAGAAGGTAAAGCTTCGAGAGAAACTGAGGTTGGTGATGGGGCGCAGCGGCGGTAGACGGGGAGGGCGAGGAACCCGATGCTGTGGTAACACCCTTTTCCTCGTCCGCAGCCCTGTGCCTGCCCCACCTACAGAGAGAACGGGTTACAGAAAATGTTTCATGTACGGTGAGACCGATGAAAGGATATTACCAGTTGTGTTTTCACCAGTCTGATCAGTTCTCAACATGGAAATACTTTCTTCAGTTTGTCTTTCTTAACATAAATGGTTAATATCAGAGGTCAGCATCCTGCTGCTCCAGAGCCACAAGTGGCTCTTTGGATCTTCCACAATAGCTCTTAATAAAATAGGCTGAAAATGATAAAGAACCAGCTAATATTATTAGACAAATTTAGTGTGACAGTTGCAGGTTTTAGCAGTTTTTTTCATGAAATAATCGCACTGGAATTCCACAACACAAAGACAGTAAAAGTACCAGGAACATTCTTTTAGATCTTTCTTGTGATTTAGATAGGAAACAGCTTAAAAAAAAGAAAAATGTCTGCATCCCATATAGAAAAGTCTTTTCACAAAGTTTAGTCTTGTAATATTTGCAGCTGTAAACTAGATTTATTTAGCAAGGCAGAGAGAAAAATCGGCTCTGTCAATTGTAAAGGTTGCAGACCCCTGGTCAATATCATGCTAATGTAGAGGGCCATAATCAAACTAGCAATGAATGAATAAATGTTACGGTACATGGCGATGATGACAGTGATGCAAAAAAATAAAAAATTAAAAGCTTGGACACAGCAAAACAAGTCATCTCAGGACATTAAGGAGCAGTGTTTTCCGTGGGAAAGCGTAGCCATCACTGCTGTGGACGCAGGCTTCTGTAATTTAGCAGGTCTTTAGGAGGACTTAATGACTCTACCAAACTAAAGGAGAGGCAAAACCTATTTGCAGAGATTTTTCATTGCAGATATCTTCATATAGTCCAACAGGAAAGACACAGGTGGGGGCTGTAGTTCCAGGATTGTGTACATTTTTATCAGTGGAACCGCTGACTGGGAAATCCAATGGAACTGTAATGGATGTATGCAGTGAAATTATTTTTTGATCACATCTCTATGCAACTTCAACAGGATGGAACATCCAGATAACTAAAAAGATGTGCGAACGGAGCCGTGACTCAGAAAAATGACTCAATTTAATGAAATGTGTTCTTGTTGGTTTTGAGTAACACTGGAAGTAACAAAACCTTTTATTTGAAATAGCTAAAATGCTAAAATGCGAAAATGCACCGTGGGTCTACAGACTGTTAAAGTCCTCAAGGTCCACTGTCTGCAGGTTTTAGATTCTTTCCTGCTCCAACACAGCTGATTCCACTAACATAGATCCAACAGCTTGTTCTGCACAATGAGTCATTAATCTGAGTCATCTGTTGAAGCTGGGAAACATCTAAAACCTGCAAGATAGAGGCCTTCAAGGACCGGAGCTTCCACGGTATAAGATTAGGTCACATGATTCAACATATTTATCTCCAGCTGCAGTCATACCTGCATTGTTCTGAGGAACCACGGGGGAGGGAGATAGCATTTCAGAGCTGAAGCTTGAACTGGAGCTCTCCTCATCTTCCTCTTGTTTTCCATGAGGAGGGGTGGAGGGTGTTGGCTGAGGAGCAGGAGGAGGTGGAGGCGGAGGTGGAAGGGGCCGTAGAGGAAGTGCTGGGGGAATGGTAGTAAAGGAGGAGTCAGAAAGAGCCAGGCCTCCCCAAGGAGTCATGGTGGTGTCTGACAAGAGGATGGAAGATGGGCCTTGGTGAGGGAGAAAGGAGGAAGATGTTTGCTGCTGTTGGTAGAATGTTCTGCGATTTGCCTGTAGGGGGCGCTGGAGAGCAGGGGAGGGGAAAGGTGGCTTGGCTGTAATTAAAAAGTGTAGATAAGAAAAAAGAAAAAAGAGCTCTTAAGAAAAACAATTGCATTATGAAAGCAGTTCTACAATTATCTATGTAACTAACGTGATAATCAATGTATCTCTAACAAAAATGACCAAAGACATACTCTTGCATTGGCAACCACCCTAAAAGCGCTGCTAATGAAGACACTCAAGAGCAAAAATAAAGAAAAACAATCTGTAACATGCAAACAAATTAAGATTATTCTGCAAATTTTGAAATCTTAGAATGAAAAACAAACAAATGAATGAATGAATGAATGAATGAATGAATGAATGAATGAATGAATGAATGAATGAATGAATGAATGTATATCATCATAAAGTGAAAGGAGTCATGCAAAAAACACCAACATTTAGTGACGATATGAAACTCTTATTTGTGTCTTCTGTGAGCTTTTCCACACCGGAGCAAATATCATTTCTACTTCTTTTGTTATAGAAGTCACAAAGCATTACTGAAGGAGATGAAATTGTATGAGCAGTACTGTCAAAATTATACCTTTATGTGACAAGAAATCAAGACCAACCTATCATTAGCCTCATAGCATGAATTGCCCAAGTCATATCTTGGCCAAATTGTGGAATCTGTCTTTCTCTGCTCTCCTACAGTAACTCTTCTGATACGTTATCATTTCAGAAAACTTTAAAACATGACTCAGGCAATTATACTATGAGGCTAATGATTACACATCTATGACAACACTTTACTAAAACATATTTTGTCCAGTAATAATACTTGGTTACTGCTAGACACTGATTTTTCTGGCTAATATATATCTATTTTTTAAACACAATTTTAATTTTCCTTGATGCCACTTTGTTGGTTGCCTTGGTTACAAGTTCACTCATGTAACATGACTACCATGACTTAGTTTAGTTAAGACGATATCTTTGTGAGAGTTACAAATAAAAACTCCATGTTTATGGTGAGAAAACTAATAGTTTAGACTTAAATGCATTCTATTTATAATGTGTCGCCTTCAGGAACGCTATTGTAACTCTTTAAAAATGACTGCTTTCACATTCAGTGGAAGTTGATGGCCATGTTTTGGTGAAGAGGAAAGTCCCAGTTTTTCAGATGTGGAGCCACTTATTATTAATCATCTATGATGAGTCTAGGCTGTTTTGGTTCAGCAAATTGATGTTACAGTGGTTCAGAACAAGGCATAATGTCAACGTTTCATTCTGATGAGTTGCACACTTCCAAATATACACTGAGAATATGTTTTCTTACAGTCTTAATATGAATTGCTTACCTGTTGTTTTGCTCCCAGATGAACCAATGAGGGGTAGTCGCTCACGACGCATTACCAATCTGCAAACCAGAGAATAAAATTCTGTATTGTACATTTAGGACTGAAAGCTATTCCAGGTTTGCTAGAAAATGCACGTGATTTAATTTCAATAATATCAGATGGCTTCCCATTAAATTTGGCGCAAAGACATTAAAATAACATGAATTTTCCTTGGTTGGCTTTCAGTGAGTGACAAAAATTCAAAAGGGGGAAAGGAGGAAAGCAATACCCTGATTAAGAAGGAAATACCCAAAATATTCTCAAAGATGACCTTTCAGTGCTTGAAATTAGGGCCAAGGTTAAAGGCAGGAAATAACACAATAAGAGAGAGTGTGTTGTACCTCTATGGAAGTGAAATGCCACTCCTTCTGCACTCTGACGGCTGCACTCTTATGTCTTGCTCTTCTGGGTGATGCAAAACATCCTTCACAGAGACACTCTCACACTGTAGTCATCAAAAAGACGCAGGGAAAATTTCCCTACTGACACTTCATCCCTCCTGATGGCGATGATTACTCAGGCTGAACTCCATAAGTTATTTCCTCTCTCCACACATGTTGTTTGAAGTCCGGGATGACTCAACAACACAGCCTTTCCTTTGACGATAAAAACCCTTAAACTGTTTTGTCCTTAATTTTGTCTTCTTGTTCTTTCTTCTGATTTCAGACATCAAGAGGGATGCTCAGAACAGCAGGCACCTCACCTTTACCTCGTCAGCACTGTAGTTATTGCTTCCTCTCCTCTCTCCTATGTCAACCTTTTGCCTCTTCATACATGACAGTAGTAGGTACAAAGGGTACCAAGGGAAATAAGATCCTAAAAGCTGTCATCCGTTTCATTGTAAGCCCCTCCTCTTCTACATCCACTTGGCCCCATTTCCTACTTTCCTTCCCCTCTCTCCTTCTTTCTTTCTCGTCTTTCATCGAGAGTGGTGAGTAGTGAGATGGGTGCTTGACAAAAAGTAATGTGAGATGAGTACAAATTATTAAAATATTCATGGTTACCCACAGTCAGTCGCTTTGTGAGATCTGGCCTCCGCCAAGCCTTCCATGAAAACACACTTTCAGGTCCAGCGGCATGCATATGTCTGGGTTGCCCAAGTTGAAACTAATTTTTCACCCAGTAACGAAACGAGTCCCATTTTCTAGAGATAAGAGTTGATGGAGACTTTTGTTTTGGTCAATATCTCTGAAAAAATGCAAAGTTTCACAAAATGAACTTCTGATGAGTTTTTCATGAGCATCACATGTGTGCATTTTTGTCCTAGACATTCACACCATTATTCCATAGTCTGCTTGCACTTCCCAAAGGTCTTCCTGCAGATTAACGGAGGCTTTGATTCGACTTTCAAGCTAGCATTTATCCCAGAAAGTTTGGTTGACCTTCCATACCTAAACCTCTAGTCAACCCAAGGGCTGTATATGTTAAATGGATGCTAGAAAAGCGTGGGAGGTATGATATGTACGAGGATATGGAGGACCAGGAGAGTCATCGAAAAAGCAATACAGCATTTTCATGATGATTAATGAATTGTGAAATTAAATGTTATATGACTAAACAGTTTCAAATTCAACACGTAATTCATATAAAAATGAATTAAATGTGCAAAGCATTTTTGTAATTGCACATTTTAAATTAAGTTATTAAAGAGGAACTGCATTTTGCATTCATGGATTTATTATTAAATCCTGTTATTTGAAAATGGATTTTCAAGTCTTATTTCTTAATTCAACTACTTAATCCACACGGGTGAGCTGGAGCCTGTCCCAGCATTTAGGCATGGTACAACAGGTCGCCAGTCCATCGCAGGGCGAACACAGAGAGACAGACAACCATTCACACTTATTCCTAGCGAAAATTTAGAGCGACCATTTAACTTAACAGGCATGTCTTGGACTGCGGGAGGAAGCCGAAGAACCTGGAGAGAACCCATAGACGGAAAGAACATGCAAACCCGGCCCTAACCAGATGTAAAACCAGCATATCCTCTGGTTCAAACTCCACCCAGGGCTTTGAACCAGCAACCTTCTTGCTGTGAGACACCACAGCGCAGCATTTTTAGCAAATTAAGATTAATGTGTAATGATTATCTTTGTATCATTAACATTAAAGATCAGTATATAACTATTGGTTTAGAAGAATGGTATTTGAGCACATCTGGTAATTAGGAGTTTCCCAGACCTGAATATCACTAATAGAGACCCAGATTTTTCTAATTTTCTTTATCATCAAAAATGACAAAAGTTAACTGATATTAATCCATCTGCAGAATTTTTAATGTGGACAGTAATCAATGTAACCGCTGTCAAGACATAGAAACTCCGGAGCATATTTTTCTACAGTTGCTACAGAGTTGAATCCTTTTGGAATACAACTTATAAATGGTTATCATCAAATAATGCGGTACCTGCTTTTGTTTATGAGGATGTTAAATCTGGAGTTACTCATCTAAACAAGTATGTTTCACTGACACAAATGTAGACTTTTCAAGGTTTCTCTAAATTTTCTGGCATTTTAAAATCACTTGAAGGTTTTTTATGCAACTGTAAAGACCCTGGAAAGTTGCAATACCTTAAGATTTTCAAAAACATTCGAACTGAAACCAAGCCCATGTTCTTTTAATTAATTATTTTAATTGAACTATTAGTTATTTATTGCATTTGTTTTGATTTCGTATTCTGTTTTCATCTGCTGTTATTAATACTTGGATTATATTCAGTGTTAATCAATGCCTATTTGTATCTATGTATGAAAACACATTTCTGCCACTCATATGAAAACAATTACAATTATGACTATCTCATAACAATAATGACATACTATCACATAAGAGAATGGGTTTCCTTATTTTTGAAAATTGCTCAATTAAAGTAAAAGAAAAAAACATCTGGTAATTATCTGGGTCAGCATGATGGTTACATTAGCGTTAGCATTCCTTACCGCCAGAGCCCTTAAAAAAATGCCCACAAACAGATGCACCTCACACTCCTCTTTGACAGATTTCAGACCCTTACAAATAAACATAATATTAACTGCTGATACAAGAGGACTTCTCACTGCTTCATGTTCGGTACATGAGCATCTTGTTCTTCTTGCTTCACTGACAATACAACAGGCGTTCGCAGTATATCCCAGCCCTAACCTCGACCTAAACCGTTATTAGTTTCCCTTCCTTTATTACAAGTCCACACACATGCTCTCCTGACATCTACAGTAAGTTTCAGGCAGGTGACTGAAGCAAAACAAGCTATCAAACACTAATCCATAGTGTATGACATGTCACGTAGCAGAGGTGAATGAGCTTGCAAGCTGTCTCACACTTCATCTGACACAGTCACGTTTGCATTTCAGGAAAAGACCCAAACACACGCGCGCACACACAGGAAATATGCAAATATCTCCACAGTATCATTTCACCTTGGAAGAGCTCGTTTTGTGTTAATTTAGCCTTTCAGACTCACAACCTTATTGGAGAAAATGAGCAGACAAGAGTGGAAATGGTTATACAAAATTGTAGCTTTCATATCAACTCACTTCATATCAACACGTGTATTATTGTGTGAAACAGAATCATGATACAAACATATCACATAGAAGCTTCAGTTTTCTCTGTGACAATCTGGGAAACAACGGCTCTACAGGACTAGACAGGTCTGCACAGAGACTGTGCCAAATCTGAATCAGTCTCTCAACCTCTGCAAGACTGTAATATGAAACTGGACGAAATCTTATTTAACAAACAGTATGGAACAAGGAAACAAGTGTATTAAAAAAATTTAGGTGATGAGGGGAACTGGGTCACAAATAAATTTCAAAGTTCCCAAAGTCTTTGTTGATTAAATTGCAGGATGCAATCTTTGTTCTGGTTAATAATAGAGATGAAATCCCTGGACAGAAAAAGAAAGGACTTCACTTCCTGGATGGCTGAGATGCAAGACGCTGTATTAAAAATAACTGCAGTTTTGTGCCGTTCCCTGAGGCAAGCCGCAGATGGCACAAACTTTAAACAGAGCGCTTTCAATGCGCTTTTGTAATTGCTGTCATCACTGATGAACACCAAACACTTTTTGTGTACTATTCCTTGAAGAACTGCATCCTGATTCCAGACAAATCCTTGTTCAGAACTGCTTTGTTTCAGTGCATGTGAATCACATTATCATCAGTTTGAAGATTAATGAAAGGAAAAGAAAGCTTTGCACTCCCGCATTGAACAGGCTTGTTTGTCAGAGTCAGTGATTCAGAAACTATCACATTTTGAGTTTTAGAAAAACTTCTGCACACACAAGGCCAGTTAATGGATTTTAGAACAACAAAGTATCACAGAAGCAAAAAGCTTAAAAAATTACTTTATTTAAAAAAAGTTTTTTTTAAATTATTCAAACAGAAATTCTGTGTTCAGATTCATACAAGACCAAAATCATTAACATCGTCATGTCTCTCTGGAAAGAGAAAGATCACCTAAGTACTTTGATCTCATGCAGGCTGCATGACTTTGAAGAGTCACTTTAACTTGCAGGTTTTTCTTTTAATTTTAATTCCTCTGTTCCTCTGCATGCATCTCTCTATCTCTGATTCGTAGTAGCTGGAAACCCTGGCCGCACACCAACACCCATCCCACCTTGGTTCTCTTCTCCCTGCTCTGCGAGGAAGCCTTTAAACCTGTGCTGTTTACCTCGCCACAATGATTGACTGTTTCACTCCTTAGATTATCAGATGCATCACCTCCGTCTCCTTTCTTGATAGCTGCATCAACAGAGCTTCTACCCGAGGACTCAGCAGCTGTTTGCTTGTCCTTACAGGACCCCCCATCCTCTGTTATCTCCGTCTCTAATGGTGCCCCACTCTCTTTTTCTTTACAATGCTCAAAGCCTGTTTTCTTCCTTTCCTTTCCTTCCTCCCCCTCCCACACTGCCAGTCCTGCAGCATCTGCAACGTGGGAGCACAGCGCCCCAGTGTGGCGAATGCCGGTACCGCCCACCTTCCACAGGCAAACCCTTTGATCTGAAGAGGTGGAGACCAGTCGGCCTGGACTGAGGACCTTCAGAGCCGTGAGCGGGGCAGCGTGGGCCAGAGGAATGTGGGACTGGGAGTGGAGATGAAGCTGAAGCTGGTGCAGACATTTGGTAGGTGGTTGGGGTATCTCAGAAGAAACTTCTCTGCCCTGAATCTTCCCATCTTCTGGGAATTGCACCCTAATTGTGGACACTGTCAGCTGTCCATCATCTCCTCCGCTGGCAACAGTTACCAGGCAACAGCTCGCTTGTTCGTCCAATTTCTCTATCCAAACAGCCAATGTATTGATGCCGCTTTGGTGGGCGGGAATGTCGAGGCAGGGGATTGGTGGGATTGCAGCACAATATGAATTATCCATTGATAAGGGCAGAGCTTCAGTCAAATGCCACGCAGCTATTTTCCCGTCTGTCGCAGCAGTGAAGAGCAGCTTATACCTGCATAGTGTGATTAAGAAAAACAAAATTACTACACAAGATTATTTTTTCTTCATATTTCATCTTTAGTGATACTAAAAAAAAATTACTCTTTACCGATCAGAGCATGGGTTTCAAGAAAACAATAAGTGACAATATGATGTAACTAGCAAAGGTAGACTCACCTGTTTCCTTTATAATCCTTCAAGCTGCAGGTGGCGACACTGAGCACACAGCGCTGGTGGTAAAACGACTCCCAAAACATTTTAATTTGACTATTAACTTCATTCACTGAGAACAATCTGGAAAGAAAGATACAAAAATATGTATCTATGTATGTAAAGTATTGTGTTAGTTCTATAAAAACCTAAATGCAGCTCGGCTTAAAAACCCAGAGAGTGTACTTTCAGGTTTTTATTTATACTTGTCTCAAAATTCTTTCACTCTTATTGTCTTGCGCAGTTTCCCTTCTGATTCCGTACCAGTTGTATAATGATTGCTGAATAAGTATATAACCTATCTAACCTTGTCTAATCTAACCATCCTAAAATTGCCTAAGTTCACCACAAAAAAGCTTTCGTTCAGTTAGAGCTATAACATCTACAAATTTAAAGGGACTACATGTAAGATTTTGCTGAAAAAAATCTTGACAAAAGCCTTTTTTTCTTTGACCCTTTATATTTAAAACATGGTTTGATGAGCCGACTGACACCTCAGCAGTTCAGCGCAACAAAAAGCAACTCCGAGCTGCATGGAGCTCACAGAGGGATCGGACCAGCGATTCATAACAACTCGGTGAAATGAAAGAGTTTTGTGGCAAAAAATGTCGTATTTGGAGGCTGCGCAACCTGGTCCCGTTCACTCCCATTATATTGGATGTAGGCTGATCGCAAGTGGATCTAAATATCTGCTAAAGGAGTTCAAGTTACACCAAAACTATCTGGGTGAGTAAATTATCATACTTCAGGCTGGAAAATAGCTCCAAGTTGAGATGCACGAGTGTACTGTGGAGGCTGCAGTGCTGCTAAGAGTCATAGATGGCAGTCGCTAGTTCAAAAAACTTAAGATTACATAAAGTCCCTTTAAGTAAAAAACACATTAACGACTTCAGCTTAACCACTGCTTAATCACATCCTGCTTTTCTTCAGCTTCTAAGAACCAGTTTCAGATTAGTAAGAATATACAATATATAACCAACCTGACAGCCCCATCACTGCAGGACAGAGCCACAAGGACACAGTCCTTCTTCTCCTCCACCAGTTCGATGGACAGATACCTGAAAACACACAAACATATAGTTGGTAAAACTTGACTGGGGGCATTTCTAAAGGGGATTAAGAGATAAATTTAAAATAGAAAATGAAGAGGCATTAGGCCGGGACAATGAAGAAATCTCTATGAAATTCACTTTCCAAAAATGGGTAAGTACCAAAATACTAACCTAATGTGAGTAATAATGAATGCTTTACCCTCTATAAACACAGAGGGCTCTGCTATGTGCGACTCATTTCTCCTTTGATGGAAAGTTTGTAATGGCTGAACGATATAAGAAGGTAAAAAAGGTGTCTGAGGTGGTCTGGAAGAGAAAGTAGGAAAGGGACCGAGGAAAGACACAAGTGGACCTCGGCAAAGAATTTGCTAAACGGAATCTGCTGAAAGAGCCGAGTGGATGCAAAAGCCACTCTCTGTTTGCCTCAGTGTTATTAGTTGCCTGATGTGCAAACAAACCAAAATACTATACACAGGTCATTCAGCAGACACATTTATCAAACAGACTTACAACCAGTGACGCTTTGTCCAAGGACACAACCACAGTTGACTGGTGTGAGAGTGAGGTTTGAACCACCAAACTTGGGGTCATGGGGTCACCTGCTCTACCCTCTATGAGCACCTGACCACTGCCACTGCAAACAGTGTTGCAGTATACGCCTGTCTGGCAGTATGTGTCTTTTTTTAGGTGTTCAGTAGAAGCTAAATGCTGCTAGTTGAAGCTAATCGGCTACAGACCAAAAATACAGACTTGGTAAACGTATTGTGTGAGTGAGCCTGGCTTGCATGCAATAAATGAATTTCCTATAATTCAAATATCAAATAAGTAACAGAACGATTAGAAAGAAAATTCTACAATACTGATGGAAACCCTTCAGTTTTGCCGAAGTATCGTGTGGCCAGCAGGAAGTGACAGGTTTAGCGCCCCTAGTGGCCATGAGTTCAATATTAAAAACCACTTATCAACATACAAACAATTCATACTAAATCTGACCAGAATAGAAGCTCTAAGTTACACTAACGGAAGAACCATTTGGGCGCAGAGCGAACTGACTCTTCTAGGAG
>JBBBVT010000014.1:18103155-18126892 GCA_037177035.1 Craterocephalus eyresii
CACACACACACACACACACACACACACACACACACACACACACACACACACACACACACACACACACACACACATGATTATAAATAGAAATGCCTAACACACACGTGCCCACAATACACATTGTATGGGCTAGAGGCCTAAAGAAGGAGACTCCAGTTGTGTTTGCAACATAAACAACACAACTTCCTCTGACTTGTAGACACACAGTACAGATAATAAGTTTAAAAAACAGTGGCTGAAGAAAACAGTGACTGATGTGCAGTGAGCTGAAGTAATAAGCACACAAAAACAGAAGTGAAATGAAGGGAAGACGTAGGAAGGGATTTCACGAACAGACACACACGCATGCAATGAGCTGGGAAATAGCGCACGGGGCAGTGCTTTTGTCGAAGTGGCTGAAGAGCAGGCAGCGCTCCACTGCCTGGTATATTGTTTTATATGGGTCAGCAACAAACCCCGAGGGTAGAAGGAGAGCAGCGAGGGAGGGCAGGAGAGATTGATGGATGGATTGAGGGAAGGAGAAATGGAGGACAAGAGGGTTTTTGTGCTGTCTAGTAATGAACACAGAGTTGAATACAGTGAAGTAAAACAGTAAGAGGCTCTGAGATCCTGCAGGGAGTGATTTATGACTTCACATCAGGATCTTAGCATCACTTATTAAGTCATTACTGGGCTATAATAGCCATCCCGTTGTGGTGATAAAATGATTTTAAATTCTTTTAAAGATTCTGATAAAGTTTCATCTGTGTTCATAAGTTTATACAATATAGAACATGGCCGAGGCCAAACAAGAGAGGGACTTACGGTGTTCTGTGGTGGTCTTGGTTGGTCTTCTCCAGGGCTCTTCTTACCCAAACAGGCAACTCTCCAGGCTTCCTGAACTTCCGAGTTGAACACAGTGAAGACCAACATTACAGACAAACCCTAAAAAAGAAACAGAGTGAGAACCCATGCTTCGTGGGGTGACACCAAAGTCTAATTTATCCATTTGTCATGATCCAGCTGCACATACAGAATACACACTCATGTTTGGTTCATACCTGCACTAGGCAGAGGACATTGAATATGTAGTAGAAAGCCAGGATACTGTTGTTCACGGCCATCAGACCACACAGCCAGGTGGAGGTGGCCACCAGCAACAGCAAAATGGCGTTTCGGATGGTGGCACTGGAGAGATGGAGAAACAGAGAGAGTAGAAAAGATGAGATACTGTATGAATCTGAAGTGATTTTGCATCGACTTTTTTTTACTTACAAGCACATATGTGACATGTCAGTATTCTACTTTCCCACACGATAAATCTAAATGTCTTAAAGGCCTGATAAACAACTCAGTCCTGTTACTTAAGCAGCCTTAACATTCAGATTTTGGCTCAACAAGTCAGAGAGAGAGGTGAAGGAGCAGCAGTGTTCAGGGCAAACTGCTGTTGTCAAAAAATAAGCAGAAAATCTAATTTTCTTTAATAACTTTTCCTAAATTAGTCACACTCTACAGTTAAAAAAAACAACAACTAAAAAACGTAGAGTAGGATGATGACAATTTCATGTGGAAATCTCTGCTCCGTGGAATAAGTTGCATGCATGTGACCCAGCCCTGATCAGTCTGACACAGATTTGCACAGGAAGGCCTGCGTGGTTTGTAGACTTCTCTCTTCACTGCCATCCAACTGTAGCAGCAAAACACTTCTCAAACAGTCAGATAAAAAGGGACCAGGAATTTATTACTAGAGGGTTGTGTCTCTGTAGAGAAATGCATCACTACACACATTTGTAGTGAATCAATAGATGATAAAATGATCCTTCTTTACTCCCACTCTTTGATGATTATGTTATTACTTGTTACTATTATGATCGTTGTTTGCTGCTTTGTTTTGTCTTGTGTTCATGTCTGTACTCCACTAGTCAATGGATGTCTCCTGTACTGTTTTTATTTTTTTTTTGTTTGTCTTTGTTATTTTCTTATTTGGTAAGTACATTTCTTGTGTGTTTGAGTTTATTTAATCTCTGTTTCTCTCCCTGTGACTTGAAGTTGTTACAATAGCATAATTAGTCTTGTTTTTTATGTCATATTTGCTTGTTCACTCTATTCCTGAATCTATTCTTGCTTATTTATTCATGTTTTTGTTTCTCTCTTTATCCATGTGAGATGATCTTTTTGTAATATATTTATTGGACTTGACCTAACTGAACCTTGCAAGTCTTTTTTATGCATCTTTAATTATCTTTTTTTCCCCCTATGTGTCTGCATTGTTTTTAATTACCATAGAAAATAAAGATCTTAGAGATCCCTCTGTGCAATTCTAAACTCTGCAAGATCTAACAAGCTTAAGAAAATAATGAGCCACAGCAGAAGCTTTTTCAAACCTAAAAAAGTTGAGAGCCCGGTACTCACATGACGGGGAGTTTCTTGGTCTCCTTCTGAGACGGGTTACACGACATCTTGGCAACAACCATAAAAATCCCTCCATTTATCTAGATAGTAAGAGATCAATAAAGATGGTTAGGCAACATTTTGAATGCATTTCAAGAAATCCAATTCTGCTGTTGAGGATATCTGGGGTCAGGATCAACGGATATTACAAAATCAATGTGGATACAGTAGAATTTATTACAGAATAAGCCTGACGTATCTCTTCGAAAAAATTACAGCATTTGCACTTAACAGGTTATGCAGCCTAAAAAGCTTAGAAATACTATGTTGTTGAAGTGATTTTCAAAGTGAGAGATGTTAGCATGATGAGGTGGAGCAATTAAAATGATGAGCTTGTCAAGTTCAAGAGGGCAGACTTCTCTGAAATTCATTTGGAGTGCTGCTACTTTTGACTGATTCTGCTAATCTTAGAAGCTCAGCCACGCCAGAGAGGCATGAGCCAAGTATGCACGTATTTTTAATTCAGGAAGCGCCTTCCTTCAGGGGGGAACTACCATGCCTAGAAATTGGAATTTACTCTTCTATGTCACCTTATTATAGCATCTCTAAAGTGGAAGCCAAAAAAGTAATCAATGTTTCTCTGTAAAATAATTCACTGCATTCCCAAAACTCTCAACAGCAAACACATTTTTCTATCACTGCTCCACTGTTGCTAATGTTTCACACCGTGTCAAAGAAATTGTACCAGACTGGCAGGGAGACGATTACCAGTATAACGATGGCGATAGGACCAGCGAAGCTCCAGATGAGTTTGTCATAGATGGAGATCCAACAGAAGTCTGGGTTCCCGTAACCCTCAGGGTCTAAACCCACGGCCAGGCCTGCAGCAAAGACAGAGTCAGATAAGACGTCAAGATCAACGGTACGATGTCCTCTGATGTCTCTCATAGTGCCAGAGAAGAACAGCAACTTATCACAGCCATAACAGGACACATCCAGGTTGTTGTTACACATATATGATGTTAACTATTTTCAATCTAAACTGACAAGAAAACAGTCTGTAAAACATATTATTGCAACTTAAACCATTAAATATACTTTTTTTTTACTCTGCCACTGATTGACAGCAACACGTCTCTGCACACTGACACAACAGTTTTGTCTTGTACCCATGCTGGTGC
Organism: Craterocephalus eyresii; assembly: GCA_037177035.1. Classification (NCBI taxonomy): domain Eukaryota; kingdom Metazoa; phylum Chordata; class Actinopteri; order Atheriniformes; family Atherinidae; genus Craterocephalus; species Craterocephalus eyresii. Next base: position 18,106,707 of record JBBBVT010000014.1, read on the forward strand.
TAGACATGGTTGCCGGGAGCTACTTGTGATTGCTGATGTTTTTATGTGCATCTATGTTTAGACAATACCTTCCAGGTTTTTGACAATTTCATACAGTGGTTTGCAAAAGTAAGAGAGACAGGAAAGGCTGAAATGAAGACAGACAGATAAACACACCTCACACCCTGGGGTAAAAGGTATGTAATAATGTGTGTGTGAGACAGTTTGAGACAGATCCACACTCGAGGCGAGTGGAGACGGCACATGTGTGTGTGTGAGACAGACACTGCGTAAAGAAGAGTAATATTACTTGCCCACACTGCATGCCATAGCAGTAATTGCTTGCATGTGTATCTCTGCTTTACTATCTGCTTATTAAAATGCCACAGAAACCTTTTTAATACAAGTGTCAACGGGAAAGCTTATCTGAGCAGCCAGATTTGCTTTGAACAGACACAAAATGTGTCTGTGCTCACACTGAGTATGACAGTGTTTTGTCATGAAATGTTAGCTGAGGTAAGGACGGTGTGCATTCACCCAGTCACACAGGCATGTTTTCATGTCCAGGTTACCTGTGATAATGGCGGGAACGCCCCAGCCGATAGCATAGTAGAACCTCATGGCTCCATAGTTGATATTGCGCTGCTCGGTCTGCATTCGGTAGATATGAAGGCCCTCCACGAACATCCAGGCAAACGTGGACATGAAGAAATAATGCAGCAGGATGGCGACCACCGTGCACAGGAACTGCAAAGAGACAAGCCAGGAAGAATTAAAGGGGTAAAAACACACGGGAAGGAAACAGTAAAAAGACACAGAGCAAGAATGAGGAATAAAAGAGGAGTGAAGCAGCTTGAAAGGGTAAACAAGAAGCAAGAAAATGAAGCGAGGAAAAGCCGGTGAGATATGAAAGGTGGGATCTGACATAATGACTGTGTAACCATTACAAAGTGGATTTCCTGTCGAGTTATGACAGCTGAGCAGGTGTCAGCCAGGAAGTAACAGCCGTTCATGATTTCATTTCTAATGAAGCGAGTTTATGGCAGTGTGTTACAGTAAATCTGTGGGAAAAGCAAAAAATAATTATTTATGAATTGATACCGAGTGTTCTGACAGAGCTAAATTAAAGCAGTAGCACCCTGAAATGCCTTTTAAATGCGAGTATGAGTACAAGACTGAGAAGCATCTGTAATACAAGGAACATACTGTAGTAAAAACACCTTGCAGGTGAAGTGGCTTTCATGGTGTTTATGTGACATTATATATTTACATACAGCTGAAAAAAAATCCAACATCCTAGTGCTGTTTAACTGCATGTAAACTTATATAGTTTTAACCATCTTATACTCAACATTTTGAAAGTGAACGGTTTTCATCATCACGTTTTAAGTTAAGTGCTGCTGTTTGGTTTGGCATAAATGATGTACATTCACATGAATAATTTCAGTAAAACCTTTGTAAAACCTCACATTTTCTGAGAAATTACCCTTGTGGTGAACTCAGGAATGTTTGCAGGGTTTCATTTGAACTATTGAGCTTTGTATCTGTTTTCATAATTTAACTAGATGGATCTACAAAAACACAAGGTGCACTGAATAACAGCACTATAAATGTCAGCATTTCCTGATGCTGGGTTTCCAAAAGGATAAAATCTAAAGCACAGACATACACCTACTCCAGCTCTGAGCCTTGGATGGACATTTATGTAAGTTGGGAAAAAAAGAATGTAGAGAAGTAGCAATCTGGTATTAGTTCTTCATTTGGAGCTAAGTACAATATATAAGAATTAGACTTATCACAACTTAAAAAGCTTAAGCAGTCAATCCTGTTTTACCTTTGGGTTTAGTTTGACTTGTTCTCTCTTTGCTGAAGTCTGAAAGGCTGACTATAATTCTCTGTTTCATGAATTAGCTTCTCATGAACCCGATACAAGCTTTTGTTAACACGAGCTGCCTCAGATGTGTAACATCATCCCACCAACTTTTCACTGAATGGGCCATGGGGATGTATCTTCAGCTTTAAAGGTGACCTAAAATAAAACATATTTATTCATTAACTAAAACTCCTCTGGGTTAGTTAACATCAAATATAAGAAATTTTATATATGTTGTAGCGTCATTAAGCAATTTCAATCCTACACTGGTCTAAATGAACATGCTTCTCTTGCAGCCTTCATGATTTGCAACAACCGAGAGCTTTACATCCATAAATTATGGAAAGAAAACTTGTAAGTAAGACTTAAAAGGTCATAGAAACTCAGTAAATTCCTGGCAGCTGCGACGGGTGAAACAAAAAAAGCAGCAGCCTTGGCAGTGATGCAGCCAGACGATGGATTTCACACTCCCACACACAAACACAAGCGCACCAACACTCCAAGTCACAAACAAAAAGTAAAATATGCATAAGCGCATGAAAACGAACACACAGGGCCGCTGCGAGCACTAACATGCTCTCCCAAGCATGATGCACATGAATTAGAGAACATATTGTTCAGCTAGAAGTAACCAGTCGCACTGTAAGTACCATAGAGTCGACTACGTGGGGGATACAGCTTAATTAATTGGATTTCATGCTGAGTGAGCGCATATTTGCAGCACTAATTCTGCAAGATTCACTGTTCTTTAGACACATTCAAAAGCACTCACACATGTGGTATGTAAGAAAACAGAGATGCAGTGGTCAGGGAAAATCTAGGAAATGAGAAAGACAAAAGAGCATGGAAGTCTGTGAGCACACCGAGAGATCTACAACACATGACTTAACCCAACCATGTCCCCTGAACATATGTTCAGATGGCTTGACAATGATGCGAGAGCAAAATTTTGAGGTAAAGCATGAATATGTTGCATGAGAAATGACTAAACAATAAGCCAGAAAGTATTCTGTGTGATGAGAAGGACAGCTGTAAAGCTAAGGGCAACACAGAGCAAACATGGCTGCAGAAAGAAGCCCTCCCTCCCCCCTGCATCTACCTGTTGCTCCGTGTGATTGACCCCGAGCAAAAACACCAGCTCTGATAGAAACATGGCTGCCGCTGTGTTTGAATGGATGCTCCTGGTGTTGGACTTCAAACCGCGGAGACAGGAGAGGACCAGCACTGTGAGGAGGAGGGCCAGCATGGAGACGCACAGAGACGTGTACGTGACCACGGCCAATGTCTCCAGATCGCCTTCCAACTGCTGCTCATAAAGAGAGGGAAAAGAGAAAAACAGACACTGTTATATACTGTATGTCTCATAGGAGTTGTTCAGAAATGAGACACTCGGAAATTAGCAGAAAACTTCTAGATAAAAATGAAGAACAATGCTGCAAAGATTGTTCTGCAAGAATTTTTTAATATTTGAAATGTTTATTGCCCCCTCTACTTTTTTTTCTCTCCTACTGTGTTGCATTGCATGTATCTTAATCTAATGTTTGCTGACTGTTTTAGTAGTATCGTTGTTTAAATACTGTTGTTTTATCTTGTAAAGTGCCTTTGAGCCTCTGTAAAAACGCTCCATGAATAAAATCTATTATTATTGTTATTAAAATTATAATTATAAAGACTGAACAAAAAAAAGAGAATAAAATTTAGACATTTGAACAAACAGATAAGCTGATATTTCAGTCTCTGTCATCATAATCTGTCGGCCCTCACTCTGATTACTATACAAAGATGTAGAATATTTGGAAATAAGTTAAAGAAGTTAACTTTGTCAGGCAGCACATCACAAAAACAAGGCCATGTCTTTATTACAAACAATTCTCAAAGTATTTCAAAGATATGGTTATAGAGCAAAAATAAAATAAATAGATGAAAACTTGTGGAATCCGACAACAGATGAGGTCAGGTGGCCGGTCAGTCAAACAGGAGAATCACCGGCATCCCTACACACACTGAAAGTATTTGTACTCTATAAGCATAAAAGACACCACCAGAATTTATTTATGACTTTGCTGGGCAAATATGCAGTATCATCGGCAGTAGAGGAGCAATGAATACTAAAAAATCCTTAAAACAAGCATGATTTCATGTAATAGCTCAGCTCTAACCTCAGGGCAGTCATGAGACATGAGATATTTGATGTGACAGTCTGCAGTCTGAATATCTGATGCATCATCAGTTTAACTGACGGTCAAAACGAAGCTTCTCCAGCTGCAGCAAGACTTCCTTTAACCTCGTGAGCATCAGTCAGGATGTCTTTCTTCAGAATTTTATTTTAAAAACAACAAGATCCAGAAATTACCAGGTCAAATGAAAAGAGGAGACAATATAAAATACAATTATACAGTATAAAAAGGGTCCACAATGTCCTATTATGATATAAAATTACAATAGATGGATCAGCATTAAAATTTTGATTTAATTTGATTGGATATAAGTGGCTGAGCAGCTTTTCACTGATGACTGATGCCTAACCTCTCTTTGTGAGCTGTCCATCAGCACTCCAAAGGTTCCCAGTCTCTGGCACTGACATCGAACATGCGAGGTGTTTCTGTACACCACCATGCAGTCCCTCACCGTCCAGCAACCCCCGATCTCATGCCTGCAGGGAGAGAGAGAGGGGTTTTAAGCAAGGATTATGTTTGATTATATTTGATAAAATTATGTTCTGCACACAAAAGAGGAGACTCATTGTTACATATCCATGCTTATTATCTGTGTTTGTAATCAACACGAGTGTCACAGTATAAACCTTTGAGCAAATCGCTGGACATGTAGTGGTACCTTCACAGATAAATGCAGATTTTGTCCTTCAATGTATTAAATACGGAAGAGGTGTATCTTCAGCACCGGTTCAGTCAGCTAATCTTTTCTGGGAAATATTTCACTCTCAGGGCAGAAAATGAACAAGTTCCGATGTTGGTGGTTCTGTTTCTCAGTGATAACTGAGCCATCTATATCGTTGCCTTTATACTTTAACAGGTCTTCCAGAAAGCTACTCAAAATTTCAGATAAAAAAACTTTACCAAAACTAACTTTACCATTTGATTTAATTTAATTTACAATAACATGTAAAATGATTAAACAATATTTTCACATTTATTAACTGATAGAAACGACTGCATTTTCCAAAGTCTTATCAAATATCCTTTCACTTAATGAAAGGATACGCTTTGCATCTTAGTTTAAAAAGAGCATCAAGTCAGTTTTCATGTGCAACATAGAGTGTAACAGATTGCAGAACTGCTGGAAGTGTGGGTGTGGATTTGTACTCACGGACTGCTGTGATTCCACTGCACACACAGAGGCTTGCTGCGGTTGGCTGTCTCCAGCAGCTTGAACTCCAGCAGGATGGGCTGGTCCAACTGACCACCCACAAAAGTCTGATTGTTGTACACAGAGACAGTGACCACGGGGGAGTTCATTACCGGGTGTCTGGGAAGTCTAAAGAAAGAAGGTACAGTGTTATCACATAACCACTTCATCAGATAGAAAGGAGAGTTTGACACCCTGCGAATGAAAAAAAAGGAAAAGACAAAAGACACAGCAAGGAAGAAGAAGAGTGAGATTTTAATGCTAGATTAGATAAGTGAAATGTTTTTTTTCCTGATACCAGCTACGAACTGGACAGTTTGTTACTTAGTAATTAAGCCCAGAGGAGAGGTGAAAAACAGCAGAAGGGATTAAAAACTGTGTGAGAACACGGGGGAGGAATGAACAGATGTCAAGGAAGGCGAAAATGGATTTACTGCTAAAGCAGTTACTCCACCTCTCACTCAATTTATAATAATTCCAATTATCAAATATTTCCTTTATCCATTTAGCAAGTACATTTGATGCCAGTTTTTCTCTTTCGTAAAACTTAAAATAGAATAGCTCTGATCAATTATCAGATAGAGGTGTAATATTAAGGTATCACTGATTTTATAAACTTATGGCATTAATATTAATTAATCCTTAACTGCTGATTATAAAAAAAACAATTTAAGCTAGTGTTAGAAATGAGAGATAATGAGAGATTTTCTGACTGCAAAGCTTCTTAATATGATATTCTTGTAACTCAAAAAGCAACAATCAGGTCTGATTGTTGGCTACCTCATGAAGACACATTGGTAGTGTGAGGCTGACAGTTCATGCTCAGAGAGCAAATGCAATGAAGTCTATTATTTTAACAGTGACTGATTCTCACCTCACTCCCCTCCGATCTGCGTGGTACTTGGGAGGCAGAGCAGCACCCAGGCTTCGATAGATCAGCAGGATGACGATGGTGATGGGGGGTTCAGGCACTGAAACGCTACGTCTGGCCGCGGTGTATTCTTTCGTTTGATTGGCTGAGGTACCGACAGTGGCTAAGGCAGGACTTTGATGAGTTGAGGCTAAGAATGAGACGTCTGAGTGAGTGTTGGATCTGGCCCGCTGATATTTCTTATAAACCTGTTTGCATGTTTATTCTTACATTCTTTCTCTGTTCGCTCCTTCTCCCTCCAGTGGTTCTGCTGCTGCCGTTGTGGCACCAGAGCAGCAGGAGGCAGTATCACATGTGTGTAAGGGTCCCACAGAGCTTGACCGCGAAACAGGGTGGTGTGGTAGCGCGGGAACCGCCGCCGCACATGGGTGTGGTTCTCCACACGATCCAGATTCATGACTGATACACACAGGAACAAAAGAAAACACATTTTTGTATTATATTTGATCAAATATAAAAAATATATATTCAATATCATAATATAACCCAGGGATTTACTGATGTGAAAATTAAATGAAAAAAACACAAAGCAATTTCAGACAAGGTTTTTTCCAAAGTGTGGCATCTAGCAGAGGGACTCACTTAAGAATATAATAAATAAATAAACAAATAAATGAACAAATAAATGAAAATGTATTTATTTTTTATGGTAACAAAATCCCACAGTTTCCGTGGAGACTGTTTATTTTCTTTCACACTAGCTGTCATTCCTTTTGCTTAACTAAGGCAGCGGAAAAACCCACAAGCAGCAAAAGGCCTGCAAAAGACACTGCATACGGGAAAAAAACAACAACTAAAAATAAGACTACAGCTTTTATAAAAAGAAAACTAAACTCTGCACCGCACCTCCTTTCATCCCCAGCCCACATGCTGAGTTTGAAGTAGATCAGATGAGCTATTGTTGACAAAAACATAAAGAACACATAGATACACATTGAAGTTTCTGTCATTTTTCACGTCAAGTCTTTGTTCTAGTTTTATAAAAACATTCCTCCACTAAAGAGTCAGTCTGTCAATAAATCCCTCTCTGGATGTGAGCTGTGCTCCTTTTATGATTTCCTTTCTGCATATGAGATCACCAAGTCACCGAGATTTTAACACCAGCTTATCACCTTCCCCACCATCTGCCATGGAGAGGAATTTGAAAAGGTCAGCTCACCATCAGGTGATCAGCATCATTCTGCTGTTACGTGTCCAGCTTTATAGCACATAAGAAACTATATGATTTATTCCTACATTACAATAATATCTGCAGCTCCAAGGGCAAAGCAGTTGTTGATCATAACTACAGTATCCCATCATCACTCCTGAATCACATGGAAAGTCGTCTTCAAGCTGCCAGACCTACTGAAGTATTTTAGATGCGTTTTAACAGAAAACACAAAACCTGCCATGTCAATCAACTGACTTGTTCTCTGCGGATTTTGATTCAATATGAAAAGCCAATGAATGATAAAAAAGTCAATAAATGCAATCTTAAAGTCCAAGTGAAAGTAAGTAGTAGTAAGTCTTTATCTATTTAGCACCTCTCAAGCACGACTGCAACTCAAAGGACTTAAAACACACATTTAAAAATACTGTACAGTACAATAAATAACAATTAAAATCGTCAAAACAATCAACAGCAAAAAGTTAACAATAATAACATAGTAGATTAAAAAGCACATTAAAAAAATAGATAAATGAACTTCAATAGAGTGATAAGTAAAATACTAAAATGATGTAAAATAAAATCTAGAATAGAGCTAAAGTCTTATTATATTAGAGAAATGAGGCCAACAGTTTATGTTGAGTTTCTGCTAAATTATGAACATTTGACCTCGCAAACAGAAGTGGGAGAAGCAGGTCACAGAGATGAGAGAAATCAGTGTGTGCGAGTGGGAAAGACAGTTTGTGTGGATCACTTGTTAGAAAAAAGTGCTGGTTTGTAAACTACAATGTAGGAAATGTCAAATGAGCCCTGACTGAAAACATAAGGAGGAAAAAGACTTTAAAAAAGAAACTCACCATAGAGACTAACAGATGGGTTTGGGTCCATCTATATCCGTTAAAATGTTATTCATCTTATCTCTTCTGGCTGAGGCTTCAGATGTCTATATTTGTGTGTAGGAGTGTGAAATTTTGTGTCAGTCATGCTTATTAGTCCTTCTGCTTTCACTGATGATGATAATTCCCGCTCTCTGTCTGGGAATCTGCATCACGCTCCGGTTTAAGGTTATTTACCAGCATTTCACAAGAATTCCAAACGGAGGGCAAACGCAGTTAATTAAGACAGAAATAAGAGCGAGAAGAGAAACCCAAGCAGCCAGTTCAGGTTGGCAGAAACAAGCAAGATCAGTTCAGATTTCCCTCAAATCTGACGTTGAGTGTTTTTGTGTAGAAGCTGAGGAGAGAAGACGTCCTTACAGATGACTCTTATGTGTTTTGTTGATGGTGTTTTGCAGAAATTCAGGCTTTGTTTATATAACATTAGCTGAGGTTAAAATTCATATTCACATTCCTCCCCACCAAAGTTGCTGTGTTGCTGTTTCAACTTATCTACAGATTAGTGTTTCTACGCTGGTTGGCCATCACTATGTATGCATGTGTTTGTCCAAGACTCGTCAAAGCAATATTTATCTCATTAACAACAATGTTATTACTGTTGCTCAGTTGTAATATTTTGTTGTGTTGTCACTTTGCATGTACTTGTATTTTGTGTTGCTGCGTGCTCGTGTGTGCGGTGCTGTCTATGTTTAGTATCTGTAGCTCTAAGTGGGGAAAATTGGCCAGTGCGGCGGCGCTTTAGGGTTTTTGTGCATGCGCTGAAAGCATTAGCCTCTATGTTTGAGTGGGAGTGTGAAATTCGTGGTTTTGTGCCGCTGCCAACACTCAGGCTATGCCACCGTCATTTGCATTAGCGCTGTTCATCTCGGCTTTTCAATGAGTCATTCAAGCTGATTTCATAGCAGAGATTGCTCTATTATGAGAGAACCAAAGCAAATCATCTGTTAAGATTAAGATTACATTAGTGTTTTATTTATTTTGCTGGATCTGACAAGCGTCTGCGGCTCCGAGTGTGGAATCGTTCAAAACTCACCAATGTTGGGTGAGACCAAGGCCACAGGGTTGAGGTAGGTGAGCTTCATGTTCCGGGCCAGATTCTGGGTGTACTGTTCCAGCAGGTCCGTCAGCTCGGCTGGACCGCCACCCAGGATGTGGTTCTGATTTTGAGCGAGAGCCCGCCAAAGCCCAGAGCTGCTGGGACCCAACAGCACGCTGCAGCCCCGCAGGATGTTCTGGAAGCAGCCGAGAGATAAAGGATTAGGAAAAAAAGATGATGTGAAAAAAATGAATCCTTTTTTTCATGGAGATGCTTCAGTTCATTACCCCCCTAGGAGATTGATGCTTGTGCAGTGTCATAAAAATGTTTTAAAAAGTTAAATATTATTTTAAGGAGCAGAACAGTAAACAGTAAAAATATAGGACAAAAATACGAGCCAACAATCTGGATCAATAGAGATCTTTAGTCATACTTATGAGCAGGCAGCTGCTCAAACACTGGATAAAGATGTGAAAAACATTAAAACACTCTCAGCAGGGACACTAAATGATAATACTTCTGCTAAATATTTAATACAGATTAACAGCTCTGATGGCTGCTGTCGGTTAGTTCCAAATCCAACACTTGTAGAAACGGGGGGTCCTGGCTTGCACATTTGCTTCCTGATTAAAGACCAATTTTCACCTGGATGAGCACAGCTGAAAACTGAAACTGCTTAACTAAACTGACCAATTCATCAGCGTCTTAACATTTTAATAATTTTTGTCTTTAAACTGCTTTTGCATTAGAAATGTCTGGTATAACGAACATTATAATTTATTCCCAAGAATTTACCCCGGAAGCAATCAGGAAAAACAGGTTTTTTTGCTTGTTCAACCGTCTGAAAATATTTATGGCTTCATCCAGCAGCATGACAGGATTTGATTGTAAACAAAAGCTTGAGGGACATGTAAAACTTCTGGCCTTGGCACAGCTCTCTTCTGTTTTTTGGAGGTCATCGAAAGCACTAAAAATGGAGATGTAAGTAAGAGATGTAAGATGGTTACATGCACAGTTGAGTCAAGCTGCAGTTAAAGTTAAACAAGAGCATTTAATTGGACCAGTATCCTTGTACACAGAAGGGGAAGTGAGTTATTGCCAGAGGTATGTCTGCTGCTATAAAGCTGCTTCCAAATTTTCAACATTATTGTGCATTAAAGTGCAACCAAATCTAATGCACAAATGTTGTGTTTGACTTATTTGAATAGGGAATTTTGTCAGATGATGCAGCAGTTATAAAATCAGGATTTTATTAGAGTAGAGCGATAGTGTGGAAATGCTTAATGTCACTGCAGTGGGCTGCTTTTCAGTCACATGTTCTGAAGCGTTAGAGGTCTGAGATAAGAAAGGCTGAAATATGTGACTGGAGAGACTTTGGCTGCATTAGTATAGCCTACTGTTACGCTTTACTGTTTTCAGAGAAAGTTACATCCCCAAACCACATTATCTGGATGTTTGTTCAATTTCAGAAGCTTTGATTTCACTTTGTTTCAGTCAGATTAACATATTTACATGCATGTTGAAATTACAATTACTATGACGCCTTCTTTACTGCGTAAATGTGGTTTTGTCATGAATGAATGTGGAGATGAGCCAAGCACAGGTAGCACACAGACAGAAGCAAGATGAAGATAAAACATAAACTGATGGGAGGTTTTGGCCAAAATATAGAAATCTAGAATACAAAACAGGCGAAAGCTCAACTTGATTTGCTTTAAAACTAGTTCAAAGGGATAAAGAACAAAACAAAAACTCATTCACCATGAAACACTAAAAAATAAAAAAAAAGAACCAAGTCCACTACTGATTGAGCAGAACAGAGGCGTGAAGCCTTATATTCAGCTGCTCTGAGCAGGACCAGAGTTACAAAATGTAATTTAAACTTGAAACGAGACAAGTCTTGGCCCCAATTAGAGCAAGTTTTACCTCTGTCTGTGCTGTCTGTCATTTGCCAGCATGGAAAATTTTGTGACCCTGGATAGAAGCTTGTTAGAGGTGGACAAAGTGAACAGCTTTGAAAAAAGCTCTGAACAAAGAGTAATATCAGGCCTAAAGTATATGATTCCTTGGAGTCCGACTGCACTGGAGCCAATAAAACACTGCAGTGTCGTATGATGCTCCGGGGCGGAGAAAATACACAACATAATGTTCAGTCAAAGAAAAGTGCATACAATATGATGCAAGAACAATGCAGTGAACTGTTGAGGATTAGAAAGAACAAAAAAATAAGGATAAGGAATGTGGATGACGGTGATAAATAGTAGAAAAATGAAAGCATGACAGAAAAAAGCCATTAAACCTTTCATACATAGTGTACACTGCAGTGGATGCCTATTTGACAGCACTGTTTAATAATAATTCATGCTTTTAAGGGTTAAGCAGATAGAAATGCAACAAGGACTTGACATCAGAGGACAAAATATAAGGCAAGAAAAAGCTGAATCTGACACAGAGGACAAAATCTAAGATGATAAGCTTTCTTTCATCTTAAAAAAAATCTTGCTCACAAGATTATTCAAATAGTATTTTTAATTACCGGTATATCATTTGTCTTCTGGGTAAAAATCTAGGTTTATGGAGGCCAGTAAATTTAAGCAGTAAGTGTGTTTTCCTGCACATTGGTCTCCGAAGAAAAACAGGTAACAGACTTGCAGTAATCTATGAACAGCTGTGTGTAGTTTCTTGTCACCTCACAATAAAAAACTCATTACTCAAAGAAGAATATTATGTTTAAACGTACAAAACATAACCAAAACTTAAAAAATAAAATAAAATAAAATAAGAAAAAACAACCTCAATCAGAAGATTGCAAACACGTCATCATCTTGCACATTTATTCTCATCGTCATGTGCTGTTTGCCTAAACAGATCCTGCTGACAGTGTCAACATGACATGACTCTGTGTTCTCAGTTTAAGCCGCTCTTCTGTCATCGATTTACAGATTGGTCTGCTCTGTGTGATGAAAAAAAGTTTTTTCAAATTCAGTCTGGAAAGCAGTCAGAACGTGAGTCGTCTGAGGGTGGAAAAGGTCTCTGGTCAATTAGAGACAATTTGCACTCTGTCTGTATCTTATGTTACATGTTAAATGGCCATAACTGTACAAAATTTGCATTTCTTTCACTTTTCCTTTTGTGAAAAGAATTCATCACAGTTTACCAGTTCATTAAACCTTATTAAAATGTTTATTTTGTACTGCATAAATTCAATCTTTTTTGTAAACTGATTTCAGTGGTTAACTGGCTCAGTTATATACGTCCCTACTTATGTAGTACAACCCTAAAAAATGATATGATTAAATTATTGTTTGAACAAACATGCATATTTCCCTGCTGTGCTGTCAAAATAAAAAAAAGCAACCAGTTATTATTATTATTCCTCTTAAATTAATACACTATGCTGGCATGAAATATAAGGAACAGTGAAATAAAAGGTTGAAGCTAGCTTACAGTACAGAGGCTGCAGATCACAGAAATACAGGAAGAGATGCTGAAAATAAGTGAGTATGGATGGGAAATTAAAACATAATTGTAACTGTATGTCATAATTGCACTGTATGTGTCACAAAAGCAACACATCACATTAAAACTATTCAGAATAAATCGCTGCGATTTTTAGTGCGAAATTAGTATTTTTAGCTTGTGCCCAACACATATCTTTTTTTTATTATTATTATGACATGTGAAAAAATATCCTCCTTATATTAGAGCTTTATGCACCTTTCCAGCACAAACTTTCCAGAGTGTGAGACCTATCAGTGCAGCAGTATCCAGATGGATGTGATCACAGCTGTAACATGAAAGGTTTTCAAGTTTCATGTTTCATTCACTATATTTCTGATGTAAAAACTCTACTTTCCTCCCTGCTTTGATTCATCCCTCCCACAGCCCCTGAGCTCTGATACTGCCACCGGGTTACTATAGTAACTGTGCTATGTATTACTTGCTCATGTTGCCTAATACCGGCTGTTTAAAGTGAGTTGCAGCGTATTATCAGATATATAATCTATTCTTGTGAAATTGGAGGGAAAAAGTGTTTTTCTGTGACTCTGATTTAGAGACGTGGCCTTGTTAGAGTGAAATGAAAAGAAGGAGATTAGTGTGAGCATTTTAGAGCCTGAAGTTCAGGTCAGTCAGGTGAAGTGAAGTGAAAGCCCCAGAATGAACAATATGACAATAAAAAAGCTCTACTGAGCTACTGTACAAGTAACCAACAGCTTTATGATGCTAGAAATGAGCTGACCGAATTTTAAGCCTGTACAGATACGACTGATAAACTGGCAGTTTAAAGGAAACAACGGGTGGCAGAAGGATTTTACGTCATCCCATATAAGAAATAATTTATGCTACTGCTAGGGTTACCATAGCAACTGTCCTTGTCAAGCAACATTTACATATTGGTCACATAATGGGATCTTCTGCATTCGGCATTATGATAGGCATCAACATTTTTCCTGTTTCTTTACTTTTTATAAAACAAAATGATTTCAAAATGATAACTTGGAAAACGATGTGTTGTTGTGTATAAAAACAATGTAATAAAACTTGGAAATGCTGAAGCTTTACAGGGACTTTCTGCACGGATGTAATGCAATGTGGATGATACCAGAAACAAGGATTTTTTCTTCTTTTTTCTTTTTTTACTTGTCCTGTCCAGCATGATAGCAAGCAGAATAATGGTGTCTGGTTCCTTTGTTGTATTGGACAGATTTTGCTTTGCCAAGAGGGGCTTCATTAATATACTGTAAGGCCCCCATTGATATTCTGGATTTATTTATTTTATTTTATTTGTTTATCTGAATACTTGATTACAATTGCATTTTACATACATATTGCTGGACCTGAAAAGAGGAGAAGGAGAAATTAAGAAAAGAAGTGATAGTGGGTAAACCCTAATACAGATAGACAGAAAGAAAAGAGGGAAGAGAAGAAAGAAGGAAAAAGAAAGAAGAAAAAAGGGTTTTAAAATTCTAACACTACGCTGGCATCTCAGTAATGAAATAGTATAAGAAAGTGTGTGTATGCAGGTAATTAAGCATTCAAGCAGGAAGACATATGTTTCACAGCATCACACTTCAACCCACACCCACTCAACTTCAATCGCTGCTCAGTCTCTTTAAAACCTGCAGGGTGTGGTCACTACTGCTGCAGCTGTCATCAGCTGGCTAAAATCCTCCATGTTAGCAAGCTTTATATCAGTAATTACTTCCCTGTGTAAATAATGGAGGGAAAAAATATCACCAATTATGGCTCCTATGAAAATGTACAAATCTCCAGATAATCACTAGGTAGAGTTTAAAAAGGGAAATGTCAGGTTACTATTGTTAAACCTGCTGGCACTGCTGGCAAATAAGCCTATATGTGCTGATGTGACAAAATATGTATGGAAGAAAACAGAAATTACAATTAAGACTCTCCTCAGGAAAGCAGAAACATGAAATATGAAAAGGTCGAGAGTCACTTTCATGTCACTGTTTCCATGGTAGCAAGAAAATTATAAATCACAGACAGTAAACTGAGATGGCGAAAGATATTTTACTGTCATCCTTAAACCACCTACTTGTGATGTGTAGACGACTCGTTTCCTGTTGGCTAAATTTAATATAAGATGGATATTAATTTATAGCAAAATGAAACAGAGACGGAGGTTTTCAGCATCTTCATGTCAAAGCATCACCGTTTTCGCTTGTCACCTCGTACATCCTCAGCTGACGGCAGCGCACCAGGTAAAACGAGATTCTGCTGGTTAATATGTTGACGTTGACATGTTGCAATATCTCATGCTTTACTGTCATCACATCACCATAGCAACGTTACTTCCATTTTTCTGAGATGACATCTCATTGTCATATCTAGCCACTGAGTCTGTACCTCATGATAGTACAGTCTATCACTCATATCCGCTGTTTAATAACAGCAGCTGTTTTATGTCTTCTGGCAGATTCATTGAAGAGCTGAAGCTAAGTGGAGGATTGAATTTGACTTCAGAGCTTAAAATTAAAACTTCTCTCAAAAAAATGAAAGCCAAAATAAAAAAATAAAAAACTTTTCAAGGCTAGTTGCTGTTTTTTGTCACTTGTTCTAACACTGATCAGCTTGTTGAGCTATACAGTAGCACACTCATCTTACTTGGTAAAGTGGCATTGACGTTTCTAAATTTTTCAAATTATTAACCCCTTAATACAAAAAAAATGTGGAAAAAAAATAATAGTAAAAAGACTGGAAAAATATAAAAAACAAATAAATATCAAATTAACAATTAACAGATAATGATGGGTGATAAAAAAAATAAAACAAAAACATAAATAACAGCGATCAAAGTTAAAAAGTAAATGATTAGATAGAAATAAATCAAATGAACAAAGTGAAGTGTTTTTTTGTACATTTTGCATAAATTTTTGCATTAATGAGCATCAAGCCTATTTTCCCAAACAAGCCCTCACATACCACGCATTACACACATTAAATCTGCCCATATTGTTCTACCCATTACTTGATACATATATAATGTCAGCATAAAATCAGATGATTAGGAGCTTTTTTTTTCTACCGTTTTTTCCCATGACTGCTGATGTCTCCAGAAAACATGCTGTCATCTTTCTTAAAGTTGCCACTTAGACTTAATCAGATGGTGACTAATACAACTAATAAACAAGCCGAGATAAATGGCAACCCTAATTTATTCCATTACCTCCACCCACTCCAATCTTAAATCTTTCCTCTTCTCCTTAAATGTCAACATAAAGTACACGGACAAACACATAAAGTGTGTGTTTGTGATAAATTCAAAGAGTAAACATGAAAGAAAATCGCAGATTTAGTTTTTACCTCATTGAAGTGTGCATCCTGGGTGGCCGTGAGTCCAAACCCACTCTGCTGGGTTTCAAATGTCAGAAGGCGAGACAGCAGTCTCTCAGCTATCTGTAAGTCATTGCCATAGAGGCGGGTGGTTGTCTCGGTAACATCACGAAGCTGGTGAGCAAGCTTCTTCTCCATGATGGTGTTCAGCTCCGTCTCATTGCGCTCCAGAGAATCAAGCTACGCAAAAGGGATCATGAAAGTATATCTTTAAAAAAAACTCTTCTATTCTATATCTCTATTCTGTTCTTCTATTCAAAACAAAAATAAGTATCTTTGGGTTTTAATTTACAGAGTTTTAATAAAGTTGGAGAGGGAAATAGAGAAATACTCTAACAATTCCAGTTCGTTTGGACTTAGTGGGTTCTTTCATTAGTGGCCCTTCTTCAATCACTCGTTCAATATACAGCTAAAAGGTTTTAGAACAATGTTAATGGTGCATGTGTCTGCAGTGGTTGACGTACAGCAACGCCAAGCTCCACAAATGGAGGGGAGGTGCAGTTGTAAAGGTCTGGCTCCAGCCAACCTCTCTCCACATCACAGTGTCTGATGGCTGCTCCTGTTATGAGGAAAAATTAGAGTTCAGCGAATGTCTTCCCGCACAAGCAGAGAATCAGACTGAGTTACTGTTAGCGTGTACGCACCGACAGAGCCTTTGGGGCAGGGAACGGCAGCAGGAAGATTAAACTTAGTCCGAGGCCACCAGATCCCCTGAGTAATGGTTTTTGGACACCCATCATAAATGACTGCGGGGAGAAAAAGATTAATGAATTATTACACCACAGAACATATCTGTAATGTAGTTATCATTCCTCTTTGTGTTTGTTCATAATGACTTGCAGAGACTATACAACGGACAAAATAGTTGCTTATTTAAAGAAAGAAAAAACAGAAGTAATGAAAAGCTGCAGAAAGGATGAAGCAGGAGGTGGAAGATCTTTTCACTCTTTTTATGTCACTTAAATAACTCATTTACACAAAGAATTTAATCTGTCACTGAACCACAAATATGGCTCTTTAACATATTATTGTGACATCTCCTGACATTGTTCTGTAGAAAGCTAATAAGATGTGATACCGAGCAGATCAATGGAAATATGAACAAATGACATGGCTTCCTGCCGAGTAAACAAGTCACTTTGACATGCAACAGTATGACGCCTTTCTAATCAAAAGTATGAATTGAAAAAAACAAACAAGAAAACACATAGGTTCTTTAAAGGCACACTTACAAACACACACGCAAGCTAAAAGAACAAACACACATGAAAAAATAAAAAGGGATTGTTTTTTTTCCCCTTTTTCTCACCTTCACAGCCTGAATTTGTGACCTCAGCAAAGGGGTTGTCACATGCGTTACACTGGCGACCAATCACACCGGGTCTGCACTGACACTGCCCGCTCTCTGAGTCACATGACCGTGAGAAGGAGCCCACCGGGTAGCAGTCGCATGGCAGGCAGCTGTCAGAGCTCTTTGGACGGTAGTGAAACTCCTGAACATATTAAGAAACACATTTTATAGAACAGCAGAGTCTAAAATGAATTCAGTTCAGTGCTCATATTATTGTATTATATATTATGTCTTAGAGACAAGATGTAAATGATCAAATTCAAGGGAGAAGAAATGTTTTAAGGCTGACACATTACTAGTCAATCTCTTAAGCAGATTTTTCACAGTTTGACAGCCCCTTGGTTAATTTGGAAACCCTCTTGCAACCTGTGTCCTCTCAGAGATCTCTTAAGCAAGTAAAAGCTGTTGACTCTGGTCTTATCCTTTCTCTCATTCGTTTTCTGATAATACAGTGGGGCTGTAAAGTCAGATGGAGCTGTGACGTGATGCCTGGGGCAGGAATACAAAATGAAGAGCAGTTTATCAGCCATGGGACACTACAAGGCAGTTGTTGCTCCAGGAATATGCATCAAAATGAGTTACAAGAGTTTTTGAAAACGTATGCTTTTGTTTGAAAATGTATGTAGTGTTGCTTAAAGACTGTGGCTAAAGTTAAAGTAAGAGTAGCACTGGATTATCCTCTTTTCAAAAATATATGAAATACCAATGGTAGCTTTCCCCATATACTGTAAATTACACATTTTTGAGAAGAGCACAGACTTGAGCACCGACACTCACAGTAAGACTCTCTAAACATTGACAGATTATATAGACTGATGATGTGACTTCTTAGGAGAAAACTAAAGAAAAACATTCTTAAGTACAAGGAATCTGACTTGTTAAATTGTCAAACATTAGAAAAAAGTGGATCACTGCACAGAAAATCCTGATATTCTAATTTGCTCCTTTGTACAACAGCAGAGGTTTGAATAGGGACAATTTTAAATTAGCTGTAAGGGCTTTATTGATCAGTATTACTGATAAAGTATCTTTTCTTTACATTTTGATGATAATATAAATGCATTTGTGTTACTTTGATGGAAACAGTAGCCAGCCAGTGAGTAAGGAATTGGAGGGAATCATACATGAACATGGACCAGTCTCTAGAACAAAAGTAGGTAAATAAAAATTTCTCATGTCATGAATATGCAACTGTATGTATCTGTAAGTGTACGGGCGGGTCAGTTAGATCTAAGGTCAAAAATAAGGATCAAAGATTGTGGCGAAAAGATCAGATCAAAGCCATGAAAAAACTGGGTTAAACATGCTTACTACACACAAACAAATCAACACACAAACATACAACAACAAGGAGAAATGTCCACATGAGAGGATTATCGTCATATAAAGGTTGGGCCAGTCGCCATAGTCCGGATCATCCAATGAGATGGTGAAGCTGTGATAGTGACCTTACATCATGGTTCAATCACAACCAATTACTACTTTCTGATCGTGACAGTTTTATTGTGAAATCAGCTCTGCACAGGGAGTGTATAACTATTCAGCCGAGGTTCAAACAGCTGCATCAGCTCTTCAACACAATACATTTTTAATTCAAAAACGCTTATAGATCGACATCAGAGGCTGATTCAGCTGTCAAGTTAATAATGAAGTGCCCTTGTTACTTTCATCTTCTCTTACTCAATACTGATTTTTCCACTTATCCTTCCTGATGCACTGTGAAATAATAACATACCAGCCATACCAAAAGCGGGATAATTTATGCTAATGTTATTCCTCATTACCTTGCATTGGCACTGTCCAGTGGTCTTGTTGCAGTCTGGATCAAATCCTTTATTGGTGTCACAGTGACACGGACCACAGGTTGGAGATCCCCACCACCCCCTGGGACAGTGGTGATCAATCCTGCATGTGCACAAACACCAGTCATGGTAGAGAGAAAGAAGGGAAAAACAGCATTGGTGACATTCTGCAGAGGGATGTCTTTCCCTCATTTTCAACCTTTTAGTGAGAATAAATGAAAAATGATATTAAATGGTAAAGCAGTAGGCTGATATTATTGAATGTAATTTGTCTGAAACTGACATTCTTTGCCTCAGAGAACCACTTCAGCTGCACGGCGTGGATTATTCTGAGCAGCGTCTGCAGCACATGGAGCAGACTCTGAGTCTGAAAGTTTCTTCATCGCAAGTTGCTTGTGGTTTTTAATTATTTTGCAGATAATAACCCAATCATTTCCCCCCTTTTACTACAATTCCAATTTGCAGTTCAGCCACAGTAGCAATTACTTGTTAAAATAAAGCCAACAACAAATTTACAGTGACGAACATCATCCAAAATCTCCCAGCCTTGACTTTGTCATCTTCCTGCTCATTGACTAATTGGCTCATGTAATTAATTCAGATTTGTACAATAAGTGGCAACTTAGAGTAGCAAACTACCACAGAGACACATTGATAATTTCACAGTTATTGAGGAAGATTAATGAGGCAAACTTTTAAAACTGGTTTGTTAAGAGGAAGGGCGTTAAATTAAACAGGAGCACAGAGCAAAGAAGGGACACATTGGGGAAATTAAGAGAAAGACTTGTAGACATATACACATCAGTGGCTGACAATGTGTGTGCCTTTGAGAGGAGCACACTGACTAGATCAAAGATCATCTGAAACACACACACACACACACTCACACACACACACACACACACACACACACACACACACACACACACACACACACACACACACAC
>JBBBVT010000014.1:18203431-18218702 GCA_037177035.1 Craterocephalus eyresii
TTATTATTATTATTATTATTATTATTATTATTATTGTTATTATTATTATTATTATTATTATTATTATTATTAATATTATATTGCATTAAACTATTATGAAAATATTTCATGTTTCTAACCAGGGGCCCAAATATTTGCACTTAAATGTTACACTAGGTGAAGGGAAAGAGGACAATGAAACTAAATATAATAATTATGTAAATGGAAACTAATAAACAAAGAAATGAAGGGAAAACAGAATGAGTACAATAAATTAGAGAAACAAAAGGGATAAAAGAGAAAAATTTACTCATCCACCCATTCAGTGAAAGGAAGAATAAAAGGAAAACAGTGGTGGGTAGAGGAGAGATGGATCGTCGCAGATAACACAAAGCACACAATGAAAGTGACAGCTTTGCTCCGAGTCTAACTCTGGCTGACTGTTGTTTCATTATAAACTCTTAACTGTCAAATCGTGGAGCAATGGGGAAAGGGAGGGCGGCAGAGAGGAAGGGAGGGTGAAATAGTTTCATAGTGAGAGAGAAAAAACTGAAATTAATCTACACTGCTGGCTCAGCTGAGATGAATGCAAACAGGAGGAGGCAGACAGAGACAGAGGTTGTCACATGCAAGCACACGTACATGATGCTTATTGTGCACACACACACAAACAATTAGTAGTTTGGTTTGATTGCTTAAATTTTCACTCACTACTCCGCTTAGATTGTTTGTTTCATGTGAATGCTTTTTATGGAACTGTTTCTTATTTCCAGACACATTCATCCGGTCACTTTCTTTTCATTCACTCACTCATCACCTTTCTCACTCACTTATTTGTCACTAAACGACTCATTTGCCAGTCTCTAAATCTCTCCAAATCACTCATTTACTCAATTGATTACTGACTCCTTTCTTCCCTGACAAGTCCCTCCCTGTTTCACAAAACAACTCGATCAGCATTACATCAAAGTGAATATGAATAAGGCAACACCATCCCTAGTGAAACTCCTGCTAAAATCAGTGTAAATGGGGTAGAAGGTCACACACATTCCCAAGCCAGTTTTCCAACTCTGAAGCTCCGATACAGAATGCATACACAGCACTACAAAGGTCTCTAAAGAAACAATGTTGCTCTCATTTCTTTTCCAGAACTTACTGCTTCGGTGAGCCTTTGATCAGTGGTAATAAAGAAGCTTGTAAAGCTTTAAGGGAGTTAAATTTCAAAGTCAAAAGCAGTGATAAAACACAAGGAACAAACTAAAACTGGCTCTTGCAAAACTTAAAAACAAAAAGGTGTCTTAAGCATATTCCTAAAAGAGCTTCTACGTTATTTTAACAGCATTATGTGAGCTGAGGAAGATCAGAGTCCTCAAAATGCATCCCTGTTCTGTTTGTCTCCTCTTGGGAAAATGTCTCTTTAGAGCAGCAATATCATTTTATGGATGTTCAGCCAATGATGCAATAGCTTATGTCACAAAGCCCTGTGGTTTATTGTTTCCCGGCTAAATAGATTTTCTTTAATTGTACAAAAATTGCCATGGCAACTTGGGCTGTGCTTATCCCAGCTCACGTCAATCAAACTGTTTGCAGTGCTGTGATATTGATTACTGCTATGAGTCATACCGCTCCAATTTCAACCCAGAAAAATGTGATTGCGATCCCAAATAAATATATGTCTCCTCAGTTCCTTGCAGCCTTTCCAACATACTGGTAATCATGCTGACTAATGAGAAAAAGTCCATGAGAATTCACTACAAATGATCACCAGGCATGCCACACGGAAGACCTAAAATAAATTCTGCCCCCCAACATGTTTCCATCACACTGGGGTATTGCTGCCATATTTTCTCATTTGACATCCACACAATGCATCATCCTTTCTCACATGTGTCTTCCTCACAGAGAACGACCATAAGTCTTGTTACTTCACATGCCATCAGGTATATCCAACCTGAACAGCAGCTCCATCACTGTCTATATTTACTCTCTGAAAGACTGTTCCAGGTAGATCTGAGTACCAAACCTAATTTTCTTGCTTTGTCTACCTTCCAGCCATTCAATTGCCACGACCTGTATGCGGTTTCAGCCTGGTTTCAGAAAGCCCAATGGAAAATCTAAAGTATCAACCCAATTGCTTCATGAGCTCAATTCAGAAGGCAGACGCAAAGTGAAAGGTAGAAGCAAAGCTCAGGACTCAGTAAACCTTATCACTCCATTTCTCACTCACACTCAACCTCATCATGTTAGAATCCTTATCTTCACAGTATTTTTACACTGAATAAAGCTACAGGGGAATCCAAACCGACCTCACACATGCAACCTCCCTCCCATCTTTCCACACATTTTTCATTCCATGGTCTCTTACCCGTGACAGTGATCAGCATGGGAGCAACCAGAGGCCTGTTGTTATCCAGTTTTCGGCTCAGCCGGATCTCTCCACTTGTGTGATTCAGGAGCAGCAGGTGAAGCTCGTTTCCCCTGTCGATGGTGTAGTACAGCCTGTCTGACACATCAGGGTCATGGGCCGGTACTCTCCCGATCACCCCACTGGGGAAGCTGTTGGACCGATTCGACACAAAGTTGTTGAAGATGATTTGAAAGTCCTGTAGAGTTGGCCGATTGTCATTCTGGTCCACCAATCGAATCCTGACAGTCGCCCTGCTAACAAGAGGTGCTGATGTGGCCTGGACTACGATGACATACTCATTGCGGGCCTCATAGTCAAGATCAATGAGGGAAGTGAGCTCTCCTGAAAAGATATCCATCTGAAAGATCTCAGGGATGTTTCCCTCTACAATTTGGTACATGATCTGAGCGTTGGCGCCTTCATCTGGGTCGGTGGCCGTGATCTGTGCCACCACGGAGCCCACAGCACTGTTCTCTTTCACCAGAACCTCAAAATCATCAGCAGGAAAGACCGGGGCATTGTCGTTCACATCGAGGACCGTCACTTGGATGTGGACAGGGGTTTTCTGAGGGGGCACGCCGCGATCCACAGCATAGGCAGTGAGCTCGTAGAAGGGAACGCTCTCACGATCCAAACGACGAACAGTTCGGACGATGCCGGATGTGGGTTCAATGGTAAAGTCTCCATCACCGTCCTCCCCGTTTTGGAAGGTGTACTGAACACGGCCATTGGCATGTGCGTCACGGTCAGTGGCTGAGATCTGGAGGACACTGGTGAATGGGGGGGCATCTTCACTCACTGTTCCCTGATATCTGGGACTGAGAAACTGGGGTGCATTGTCATTCACATCATTTACATTTACCTCCACATAAGTCGTGTCTGATTTCTGCGGTATGCCGTTATCTTTAGCCGTTATGGCCAAAGTGTAGGTCATCTGATCCTCATAGTCGAGCTCAGCCTGGAGAGTTATCGCCCCTGTAGCTGGATCGATGCGGAACTGAGGGATGTTATCCTCAAGAAAGTATGTGATTCGAGCATTTTCCCCAACGTCATCGTCTGTGGCGCTGATCACAACTACAGTGCTTCCAGGCGGCCTGTCCTCATTCACGCTAACAGAGTAGTGGGCGCTCTGGAATACAGGCCGATGTGTGTTGGCATCCGTGATGTTGATGTGCACCTGGCAGGTGTCATGGAGTGTGCGATCGGATGCGGTGACGGTGAGAACATATCTCCGCTCCTGTTTGTAGTCCAGGGGGAGGGCTAAGGAGAGAAGCCCGGCTCCTCCCGCTGTGCTGATGGCAAAGCGGTTTCTGGTGTTCCCACCTGTTATCTGGTAGGTCACAGCACTGTTGACATCTCGATCCACAGCTGTGACAGTGACTACGCTGGTACCGACCACCGCATCCTCATTCAGCCGAGAATAGTACTCCTTCTGAAGGAACTCAGGGCGGTTGTCATTAACATCCATCACTGTTATAGTGACACTCGCTGTGGCAGAAAGAGGCGGCATGCCATAATCCCTGGCTTCCACACCGAAGAAATAGTGCTCGACTGATTCCCTGTCGAGTATGGAGCTGACAGTGACCCAGCCTGTTGCAGAATTGATAACGAATGGTGTGTCAGAGCCAGTTCCCGTTAACCTGTACTCCAAACGTGCGTTATCCACAGAGTCTGTATCAATGGCCTGAATGTGGAGGATGGAACTGCCAACTGGGGCGCTCTCAAGCACAGATGCCTGGAACGGTGTGGAGACAAAGATCGGTGGGTTGTCATTGACATCTGTCACTTGCACACTGACAATTCCAGTGTTGTTGGATAGAGGTGGTCGGCCATTGTCCTGTGCACGAACACGGAGCGTGTACTCGCGCTCTGACTCATAGTCCAGCGGGGCCACCACCTGGATCTCACCAGTGACGCTATCAATGGAAAACTGTCCACGGCTGTTACCGCTGATGATGTTATAGTGAACAGCGGCGTTGCTGTCCTTGTCCCGGTCGGTGGCGCTCACACGTAGGATCTCAGAGTGAGGACGCACATCCTCCTTCACTGCCACCACATAGCGCTTTTCGCTGAACTGTGGCACATTATCATTTTCATCCAGCACTGTGATAAAAACTTTGACAGTGGCAGAGCGCGGCCCCGGGTCTTTGCCCTGATCGTTGGCCTCCACCTGGAGCGTGTAGTACTCGTTTGTCTCCCGGTCCACAGATCCACGAGTTGTAATGAGACCGGAGCGCGGATCAATCTCAAAGGCAGCTCGAGCCATTGCGGCTGTGTCGCCAATAAACCGGTAACGGATATCTGCATTGGCAGGAGAGTCGGAATCGGTTGCTCTCAGCTGTAGGATGGGATAGCCTTCTTCTACGTTCTCTCTGATCGTCTCTCGGTACTCTGTCTGCTCAAATATAGGCGAGTGATCGTTCCGATCTGAAACAGTAATGGCCACCATTGTGGTCCCAGAGAGCCGAGGAGAGCCATGATCAGTCGCCGTGACCCGGAAGTAATGCATATCCATGTGTTCTCTATCAAGAATCTGAGTGGAGGTGATGAGACCCGTGTCCGGGTGGATGTGAAAGTAGTCAGACGAGCGACTGTTCATCAGCGGGGCCATTGTGTAGCTCACCCTGCCTGCATCTCCTGCATCTGGATCTGAGGCTGTCATGGTCATGACGGAGGTGCCGGGCGGCTGGTTCTCAGGCACCTTCTCTTGGTAGTTATATTGTGAGAAATGGGGGTGTCTGTTGGCTGCACGTCTAGAACGTGACCACGGCATCAGAATCCTTCTCTCCTTCCCTCCCCGTGAAGTATCATCATCTCCTACTGCTATCAGTCGTTCCAAGCTCCTCCCTCCCCTTGAAGTGTGCCTTTCTTCCCCCTCCACCCCACTCTCACCCCCCTGGTAGCTTTCATGTGTCTGGCTCTCTTTTTTCTCTATTTTGTTATCTAACTTTGTGATGGCTGAGGTGCTGCTGCCCTTATCTGTATCATTTCCTCCCTCTGCATCTCTTTTCTCTGTCTGGCCTGCTTTTGTTACCCCTTTCTCCCTCACCTTCTCCCAATCTTCCTCCCCTTCTGTCCATGGCCCCCTCCCTCCCATCAGCCGTGCCTCTCTTTTGCCCTCCCCCACCTGTAATTTTCCTCCCCAAACATCAGCAGCAACAGCAGCGGACCCCTCCAAGCCCTCTCCCTCCCTCTCTGCGCTCCTACCCCTCTCCTCCCCGCCCCCCATCTGCCGCTTATCTGGCAGTCCGACACCTTCGGGCTCTGATGGCACTTGATTAGCGGATTTTAATTGCATATGGGCGCGTTCACTTCGCACAGAAATGCTTTCAGCGCACCCTGCGTGGACAGCACTCTCCCCCAGGTCTTGCTTTTGTGTCTCGCCGTGCCAGTCGGATTTTTCCGCTTTCGATTCACGAGTATTCCCTTTTCCCTCCTTGTTATCCTCGCCTGCTTTGTTGTTATTGCTGTTAGTGTTAAACCTGCTCAGCAGAATAACGTGTTGAGCGTCTGGTGGAGCTGTCCGTTGTGCTGAAATTACCTCCTCCGTTGAGGGGAAGCGAGACGGAGAGTCGCCCTGCCACGTGGTGTGATTAATTTCCGAGAAAACTGAAAGAAACTCCGCTTTAAAGTGATGAAGATGCGCGAGAAGATGGGGCTTAATTGCTGGGTGAAACGTGTCTGACGCAGCACCGGGAGATGTAATGGGAAACTTAGCAGTGGAGAAAAAGCCTGAGTCACCAGCAGACTCTGCTGCTGAAGTTGCTTTTACTTCTTCAGCAGAGCGTCTGAGCGGCGGGGAGAGTTTCCCACTCTCTGCATAAAAAACAGGCTGAGTGTGAGCGTGTGTTTTAAGCTCCGAGTATTTTGATGTGGTTTCAGGAACAACGCTTTTGTTGCTCAGAAACTGCTGGACAGACGTCTCTGTGATGCTTTTGGGTTGAAAATGGATGGCGACATTCATCTGTGCCTCGCCTCCCTGAGGGACCATAAACGCAGCTAAATATCCGTCCCTCGTTTCTTTCCTCCCCAAACTAAAGCAACAATCGGGAGCCTCCCTGTTCTCTGTCCAGAT
Source organism: Craterocephalus eyresii (assembly GCA_037177035.1). Taxonomy (NCBI): domain Eukaryota; kingdom Metazoa; phylum Chordata; class Actinopteri; order Atheriniformes; family Atherinidae; genus Craterocephalus; species Craterocephalus eyresii. Next base: position 18,209,893 of record JBBBVT010000014.1, read on the forward strand.
CTGACTGCCCTGCCCCCTGGTTGCTGGTGCTGATTTCCCCTGCTGAATCTCATTATCCGCGCTGTGGAAGACCGTCAGAATCGGAAAAGCCAAACCATTATCCGGGTAATTAGATAAATTAATGTGTTTGTTGCCGTGGTGAGCCGCCACTCCGCTGTCATCCTTCACCTCTTTACCATCGTCCTTCCCCTCATCCATAATTCTGGCATTGTTAGACCTTGCATGTGCAACATGGGGAGGAGATAACCAGCAGCCTAAGAGGGCCCTGGCACCGTGGTTAATTAATGCCTCCGAGCTAAATCTGAGTGGATCCTTCTGCTCACCACGTCCTCCACAACTCTGCCCCCTCTCCCTCTCTGTATCCCTAATGTACCCACTCATCCAGCTATCATCACCCCCACCCCTGTTGCTGTTAGGATCGATAACATTGTGCCTTCCCAAATGAGAAAAATCCCCGGCTCTCGTGTCCACGCTGGCTGAGCCCAGATCAGCATCCCAAACCTGCTGCTTGTTGCAACTGTCCCTTGAAAATGGCTGTTGCTTAATTGTATCAGTGTAGTTGGTCTGAGAAGAATAAAAAGTTACAAACTGACAGATGCGGTCTGAAATGTTGGTGAAGATGGGGCTGAATTTGACGATCTGGTTTGAAACATCAGCACGTAGTAAAATATATCCAGAAAGAGGACAATTGCACCGAGAGGGAGTGGCTGGAGAGGAGCCAGGTGAAGGCTTGTTGGTGTGGAAAAGAGCTTGTATGTCGGAGCTTAGGCAGCGGACAAGCCGGGATGTCGAGGAGCACCATGTTGATAACAGCTTCCTCACCTTCGGAGCCCCTTTGCACACCTTTCCTCCTCTCCTCTTTCCACTTCCGGGTGCGCTATAGAGGCCAGAGGCGTGCACAAAGGCTCTGGCAGCAGCACGTTCGGCGAGGTGTGGCCTCAGCGCGCACGTTTTAGTTCTTTGTACTTCTCTCTTTTTGCCGTTTTGCACCGGCGATGAAGTGAAAGCAGGTGAAGCGGGAGGTGAAACAACGCCCTTCTCCTCCATCCGTCCTCCCTCCACACCCTCTCCTGCGCGAGCGCCATCGGAGTCCAACCTGCTCTTAGAACCGGAGCGGAGAAGAAGAGGAGGAGGTGATAATGATGCCGGAGGGCTGTCTGTTCTCTCCCAAAACGTCCCGACTCTTTCTAGTCTCTCTTTCTCGTCCCTCTTTGCCCCATCTTTCTGACATCCTCCCAGCGTCCCTGAGCGCTGTACTCCGGAGCAGCCCTCGGTGTGTGTCTGCACCTTAGTCCACCTGCCAGGGCGTAGATTCCAGCTGCCCCTCGGCGACTCCCCTGCCTCTTCGCACTGCTGTTGCTCCTGCTTCACTTTACCGGCGTCTCGGTCGCAGAGGCCCGGGATCCATCTGTTGGAAGCCCCTCCTGTGCTCACCGTCCCTGGGGTGAGGGCTAACAAAGGACCGAGGAGAAGCAGGTGGAGTGCCAGAGACGAGAGCAGGAGCGGGGTGAAGCCCGTTAGCGGTGCAGCCATTTAGTCTCTTCCTTTCTCTGTGTCTCCCCTCCTTTCTCCCTTTTCCACCTCCGACTATTCTCTGTCTTTCTCTCCTGAGTGCGCCTTTCCTTCTTTCTCACTCGTTCTGGCTAGGTGACCAGTTCCAGGACCACCGGCTCCGCCCGACACCTTCCCCCAGGCTCCCCCGTCGCTCTGTCGCCCTGGAGAGTTGGCATCTACCCGCTGTGGTCCGTGGGGCTGGAGGTGTGAGCGCTAGGAGCGGCGCGGCGGCAGCATCTCTCCTCCCGCTGATTCACATCCAACATGGCTCGCGCACTCACACTGACTGACTGGCTGGCTGGCTCACACACTAACCCTCAGTGTGTGTGTGCGCCCTCTTCTAGCAGCGGCAGTGCAGCCCGGCTACTATCCATCCACACATATACGCGCGTACACACACACCATCACGCTCTCCTCATCTCCCCTTTTTTCCACCCCTCCCCCTTTTGCTTCCATCTCTTCACTGCCTCTCTCTCTCTCCTTCACACTCGTAATGGTTGGCTCCGGTGCGCAGGGCTGCTACACAGTCCCCGCGGCGACCACCATATTCACAACTGGAATGGGAGGAGGAAATAGCCCGTATCTTACACAATCACACCGTCATCACCCTGTCACATGAAGAATTATCCTCTTAACAAAGAGCCCAGGAGGGCTGCCACCCTTTGCCTTTCGCCAAACTTAGACAAACTGGGAGATGATGGCCATTCGTAGAAGTTTGGCTTTCTACGTATGAACTGAAATAAAGTGGGCATATGTTTTGTTGTTGTTTTTTTTAGTGAAGTTATTAAAATGTTGTTTTTTGTTAGATTTTCTCATTTGGTGCTCGTTCTGTGATGATCTCATGCATGATGGATTGTTCAGTAAGCTTATTTAGCTCCAGTGAAGTGACGTAACCTCCCTCAAATATTACCAATAAGCAATTCATGCACACTCTCAGTCCATCACACATTTATTATCACACCAATAATAATAATTTTAAAAAAAACTTTATAGGATTACTATGTTTACTTCCTGTAGCCCATTTGGCTCACGCTCGCAATCGGACTACCACCCCAATTTAATCTGCGCATGGCTGAACTGACAGATCAATTTTCTCACTTATTGGTGGGAGGAAAAAAATTCGCATTATGCAAATTTGTAGAATTCATATTTTCTCTTACATGAATTCACCACCTTCCCACTCAATAACAGTCTATAATTCCGGCAGGGTGGTGTAGTTTGTCCAATGACACGGTTCAAATTGAATATAATTTCTTCCCGCGGCTGATGGGAGGAGATAGGCCTACACGAGGCGTGTTATCCGGGGATGCGACCAAATCTGCGCCCCACATATCCGTGTTATAGTCTTGTTTAGGATCTGTGGTGTGGTTTGTTTGCATTTAACAGATTTCTGAAGAACTTCAGAGAACCAAATGTCATCACAGTAATAATGAGGAGAAACCCTGAGGACAGTTGTTTCTGAGGGGAAGTTTTGCCAGAGTGAAGCCATTGTTTCATGAAGTTTGACTCAAAGGCTGCAGGGGATGCTTGTCTGGGACTGTTTATTGAATATACTGTATATTTAAAATATTATTTCATTGGATGCGACAAACCTTTAACACGGTATAAACAAGAAAACATTCAGATGCAGATGTTTAAAACAATCTGCAGTAATAAGTGTAAAAGTGGAGCAAAGGTGTTGAAGCTGTTATATAGTGATAGTAAACTTAGTTTGTTAGCACCTTTAAAACTCTTTGTGGAGATGGTACAATATATGAAAGAATGCAAATAATCCAATAGGTTTTATACAAATGCAAAACAATGTTGACCAAAGTGCTCTTTAATTAAAGAGAGAAAGTTCAGATCAAAGAGGAGATACCATGACTGGATTATGAATGAGTAAAAGTTGCTGCAAAATTCACATCACAGACCAGAACAGAAGCACGTCAGAGTCAGAGCTCAGTTGTCTCTGCATAAGTTGAGGTGAGCTGATTTAAAGGATCTATCTCAAACTGAATGTCCTACAGAGTGCCTTTGTATCTTTATATCCCTGCATGGATCCTGGTCAGTTTGGATCTCTTCCCGTTTCTCGCCCCCTAAACACACACACACACACACACACAGTTCCTGAGCTTGGAGAGCCGCCACAGCAATATGGTACTCCAAAACGCATAGCCTCCTTTTCCAAGAGAGATTTGGAAACACAAAAGAAAAGAACTCTCCCGCCCCTCACTGGTGTCCGCAGCCTCCCTCCATCCTCACGCTCTGTCACCAGGATTTACTGCTGTATCCTTTTTTTTCCTCCCTCACTCCCGTGCCTCCGACATCCTCTCACATCTCAGTCAGTAAGTGCGATTAACTGTGGAATGTAGGTTATTGTGGCGCAGGCTGGGGCAGCTAACAGGATTTGGAATGGGTACATGTCAGAGAAGGAGGACGTCTAGACGAGTTGTGACTCAGCAGTGTGAGAAACAGCGTGATGGTTGATGGGTGAACAGTTTGCTCATCTGATAATGACAGTTTTGATGTAATGATGGCTATACAAAAAGTGGAAAATGTCTAATTATTCGCATGGCAGTTCAGAAGTCCTGGAATCATCCTCTGGCATGTGCATGGAGAACTAGAGCCTCTTATTCAGTCGAGCTTTCTGACTGCTTTGCCCCAAAATATCACTAAAACTAAAATTAAATAATATATTGTTAATATTATTACAAATTAACACACAAAGACTGTTGTGGTTTTAAATTCAGTCTTTGTAAGCCAACTGCCAGAAATAAAGTCTCATTGTTTTCTCATTTAAGACTTAGATGAAGGTTTGTCTACAAATGCCCAAGGGTCCAGCTGAAAACACTCAGATACTCAATTTGCCTGGTGGACACCAGTGTTTTATAAAGTCCAAATCTGAAGCTTGGACCTCAACATTGCTGTAGAAGTGTGGTACCATTGTAACAGAGAAAAGAACAAAAGTCAGCCAAAATCCGAATAAGAGCTTTATGATGTCTCAAAGTCATAAAGGCTGCATAAAGACTAGAGGGAAGCTTGATCCGATAGGGTTCATCCCCACATGCTGTGAGGGATTTGACTGTATATTTGGTATAAAACAAATAATAAAAAAGTATTCTTTCCATATCACAAAATATGAAAAGTAGTTTAATCCTTGCTTTCCCTTGAAGGTCTTTGAGGTATTAATAGCCTCTGGTGCATAAAAATCCAGACAGCCAGGGGTCCAGCAGAGTGAAAATGTCTGTCGTGACATAATTTTTGGTTCCTCATCTGGAAATGAGGGAGTTGATTACAGGAAACTTGAAATCTCATTACTCCAGAAAGTGAAAAAACATGCACAGGCACAGCATTTTTCAAACTTTGCAGAGATGTAAACTGCACCACAAGATCTAACATACAGAAAATAAAATCTCATTTTGAACTGATATACTTGTAATTATTGTTCTTAAATAATAGAGAGGTCACTGATGGCAAATCCTCTTCTGCATATACCGAGACCACATGTGCGAACTTAAAGACAAATTTCCAGTGAAACCACAGTTGTCTTTAGCCTTCAGTGCATTCATTTCCCCTGGCATATTTAGCAACGTTTTAGCGAGTTTAAAGAATCCTCCTTGAAATCTCTTAAATTATGAATAGTTGTACATGTCGAATAAGAATGAATATTTGGCACAGATCATCTGGGGTCTGACCCGTGCTTCTCAGTTTATTTAATTAAGTAAAAAAAAAAAGATCCGGCCTTATTAATAAACACATAACTAAGTCGTTGGCTTTTTAAAAAAATGATCATTTGATATTCTTTTAGTTTGAAATAGAATTTTGCATCCAGAGTGTAGCTGTTTAATTTCCATCTTTATTTTTATTCTGAGCAACTCAGATTAATTAGGTTGAGTAGGGAGCCTAATAGATGGGGTGCTGAGAGGCAGCGAGGAGGGATTGCTGTGCCATTTACAGCTATTTATAATGGATCAGACAAGCTGGATGGACTACAAACACTAAACGAAAATGACTGACAGACATTTACTACATCATCCTGTGAGGCTCTGACATCAGAGGGAGATGGAGGATGAAGGGAGGAAGCTGTGATAGAAAGCTCAACTGCTGTAGCACATGAAATTGGGGAAAATACAACGCCTTTTTCTGTCAAAGAACAAGGGTGACTCTGTTGGCATTATCTTCTTTCTATTAAATCCAAGAGGGTAAACAATAGAAAATCATGTAAAGCAATGCTGTCCTTGTAAAATCAGGAGGGTAGGGTCAATGGAAAACATTAAATACTGAAAAAAAACATTTCAGTAAACCATCCTTATTTTTCACAAATGCTTTTCTTGGGATTTATGTGTCTTTTCCCTTTAACTATAGAATTTGGAGAGTTGCAGAAGACATTAGTGGCTGATTTATTTTTATAGTCAATCATTCTTTAACTAACATTCTGGTGATTTTGTTTTCAAATATGGGAAAAAAGTAATCAATCTGCTTCTTTTAAATCACTCTCCTATACAAAGTTGTGTCACTGACCCCAAAATGAATCAAGCTGATCTTTCAGGTATGTCAGTAGTTTTCTTCCATTACTGCCCATTCTAGTTTTCACTAAAACATCCCTATATTTAGTCAAACCAAAACTAAGGCTTTTTTGGGAGGGGGGAGCGGGCGGTCCCATTTATATTCTCTGAGTGTGTGTTTGTGTGTGTTTGCTCAGTCAGCTAGCCTCCATGTGCTGATGGATCAATAACTGCCTGATTCCTTGCAGGAAGTCTCTATACTGCTACGAGCCTCCAGGCAGAGGCCAGTATGTTTTCTGTCAGTGTGGGTTTCCATGGGAACAGTCCAAGAGGCTGTGCATGCACTGTGTGTATATGTGTGTGTGTGTGTGTGTGTGTGTGTGTGTGTGTGGTGTTTGTAAAGAGAGGTGGATTACTGCTGCTATATGTATGAGTGAAACAGAGTGAGACAGAAAAACAAAGAGGAAGGAGAGGAGATCATGGGGGTCAGGAGGGACCAAAGTAGGAAACCTAAACGGAAAGTGATCTCTCTAGGTATTACAAATACTTTCGTTCATTTCTCCTCTCTAGTATGTTGTCGGACACTCGTTGAGACTGTCAGAGTACTTCAGTGTGGAAAACAAGCAAGTTTTTAGCACAAACTTACACGGTGAGCGGTTGCTGGAGCGATCTTGAACGTTCCTTTCTCCATGTATGAGAGGAAAGATGAAAACAGACCCCAGGTTAAAAAAAACAAAGTTCTCCTTTAAGCAGAGATCACAAGGTGCATGCATGTCCACACATGACCACAGAGAAGGCACGGCTAAGAAAAAGGCAAAAATGATTTCAAAATCTATAAATGAGATCATTTTGTGTTCTCTTTGCTTTTTCCCTTTTGCCGAACACTCACCTCTAATTGCCTCCTGCCTTCATCCCTTCCTGTTGATCCATCCAGAAGGAGGAATATGAAGGGGGTTGTGCATGTGGTGTGCTCGGCCACAGGCTGTCTATAACCCAGCTTCTCCCTCCTAACAACCCCCTCCGATAAGCCAGGGAGATCCTGAGTGGGACAGCAGGTAGCTACTGGTCTGCTGCTCAACTGTCCAGGCTGGACGGGATGCAGCACTGATGCATATTTAACACAGGGCAAGGGTGACTGATATGAGACTGTGTGTGTTTATGGGTTTGTGTTTGTTTGTGTGTGTGTGTGTGTGTTTGTGTGTGTGTGTTTGTGTGCTTGCTTATTGGCGTGCACCACTCAAACAAGCACTCAGTTGAATGACAGAAGAGCCACTCTCTGGAGAAGCCTCTATCTCCCCACTCACACACACAGAGCCACAGAGAAGATGGCATATGGTGGCAGCTGCCCAGCGCGTGCCGGGATCGCGCGCTCATGAATAATGAGCCTCGCCTCTCTGCGGGGACGCGCCTCACTTGATGAGAAGATGAAAGAATTGTGAGAAGGAGAGGGCTGAAAAAACCTCCTGTAGAGCTTCTTCTTCTCCTGTGATCCATAACTGTTGATTTAACAGCTGGCTACTCGTTCCTCATTAAACTCTCTGTTCTCAGCTCCTCTTCTCTCACCCTCTGTCTTGTTCGCATTTAGTTTATATTATCCCACTTATGCTCATCTTATTTCGGGTCATTTTTTGGATGGCTTTGTGCGTTGACCTAATGAGAGGAAACCCGGCTGCTGGATTCACTGATCTGATAGAAAAAATGAACAATTGTTTCTTTTTTAAGCCAATGTGTGCCCTGCTGTGAGTGTACCTGCAGATAGTACAAATTTAGATTCATCATCTGTGTTACTAACTTGTTTCCTTTGCTTGATGGCTTCATGAATTTGTGAAAGTGACTCCAGCCCCTCAGCTTCTCACAACCTTATTTAGATACATTCATCAGATACAGTTTGTATGCAATATTTCCAATTGCACTGAACTTAATGCATCAAATTAGATATCATTTCTCAATTTAAACACATTATATTGCCAAAACAATTTATTCTAGCATAGACAGAGAGGTTGGCCCTTTCCCCTACTCCATACTGATCAGATAATGTGATGGAATATCACCTGTGAGTGCTATATTCACTTTGTGGCAGTATGGAAAAATAAAGTTTGTAATAATTTAGTTAAAAAAACACTCTGGCCCTTCACCTTACCACTGAAAGGGAAAAATGAGGCATTGCTTTTATTTTATAATGCAAGATGAACCAGGAAGCTCATACAGACATGATTCCAACATGTTAAACTATCTATAGATTAATGGGGCTGAAGTTCATGTTTGACAGAGGATTAAGTTCAGCATTTCATACTGGACGGTTTATTGAAGGCTCTTAAACCACTTTGCTTCTGTCTGGTTTTGTAAGTAAAGCCCCAAAATAGACAATTTTTCATTTGTTTAACTCAACGAGGACTGCAATTAATACAAATGTTGAAAACGACTTGAAATTATAAACTTGAAACACCATACATATTTAGGAAACTAGTGTTGAGGAAATAAGTCAAGCAAGAAGGAACAACTGTTCTCTCCTGCCAGTCATTTAGAAAAATGTTGACTTAAAGGCACTCAATATGGGCTTTGCTTTTCTCAGCCAAGAGGTAACAGCCATATTTAATGGCTTCATCAATTGGGCAAACACCATAACAAATAACTGGTAGAAATTAAACTTATTTTCGAGGGACATTGTAAATAATATGAAGAATATGTAGTGTAAATGGGGCAGGAGATGAGTAAGATGGGAGAACAACAGTCTAAGCTGATCAACCTTCTGGATGAAGTGCAGGAGTTGAA
>JBBBVT010000014.1:18218802-18235160 GCA_037177035.1 Craterocephalus eyresii
CATCTGAATGATTTCTTTCTTTCTTTGTCCTTTAATGAAGGTCACACTTTGTCCAAGTGTATATTGTATTTGGGGTACTTTGATTATTATTGTGCAACTTAAGGTAACTCTGCTGACGTATTTGTATATTTCCTCAGGCTCACAAGCTTTTTCTTATGCCTGTTTGTGTTTTTGTGGTCTTAAAATGGTTGAATAATCTATGGTTGAAGAAATTATTTTGCTACTCATTTTGTGACCAATTTGTGACCAATAAATCAATAAATCAAAATCAATCAATAAAGAATGGCTCCACCTTTTGACTAACAAAAACACATCCAATCAAAGAAGAGACTCATAAACATAAAAATATCATATTAAATAAATCAATCAAATAACTATCTTTGTCTAAGACACAGCATGCCTTCGATAAGTAATTATAAATTAAATGACCTAACACTGAAATTTAACAGAAATGTGTCATTAAGGTAGATTAAACGTGGCCTAACCTTCAAGGATGGCAGTGGTGAATCTGGAGAAGTCTGTAAAGTTGTGTGTATTACTTTTCTTAGTCATATCTAAGGCGAGCTGGAAATGCAAAACATAATTTCATCCACCAAAACACTTTTACAATCTTGTTAAATTGTTTTAATAAACTCGTATAAGGATTTTTGGGATGAAAATGCACTTCCAGGCCACCGTACACATCACAGCAGCTCAAGTGGCTGAGAAGAACATTTAATCAATGATTAAATGTTAAACTGAACAATGATGTTCAGTTTAACAGGAACCTGTGTTGCATTGGAGGTTTTGTTGCAAATCATTTGTGTTAAAAAAAAGAAGAAGTGAAGAAGAAGAAGAAAGAAATAAAGCATTGTCAGATATTAGATTTTATCATGGAATTGATAAATTTTATATTAATTGATTCTTATTGTAACCGCTCGCAACTTATATGCAAATACTGTTTATTATACTGTTTTATTCCTATGTTTTATCATGACTGCTTGTTGTACTTTGCAAATGCTGCCAAAGTATTGTTATTTTTTAACAAAATGAAATTATTTGTGTACATTGCCTCTTCATAAATGAAAGATTAAAAAAAACAATTATTGTTTTTTTGCCTGTTGTTTGTTTTATTTTTGTTGTTTTTTTTACCCTCAACATTGACTAGCACTTATTTGGTCAGTTTATGAATAATCATAATTATCTTTTATTTTACACTGTTTGAAAAGAGCAGTCTAGCAATGAAACAAATTTTCTTTGCTAAATTTGTGTTCATGTTCACTGCATTTATGTATGCGTTGTCATATATATTGATTTGTATGAAAAAAGTTCCAAAGAACATTTGTTGGGACGTTCCCCATTAGTTAGATAATAACTAAGATCAAAATGCATGTAAAAGCCTTTTTTCCCTTATCATAGTTCACCTTGGCTACAAAAACTATGTCCCAACAAATGAAAAAGCATGTTTGCAGCGCAAAATGCTGGACCACCAACATGTGTGAGTAAATGTAGATGAGTAGTTAAGTACTCCTCTGAAAAGCTGGAGGACCAAGACAAACAGGATATTGGATTTGGATGTATTTTCACAGGTGTAGACACTGAAAGACTCAACATGATGCCAATCAGACCGTCCTGCGGCTGGATATGTAAACTCTTCCGTCGTATTTGAAAATGGAAAACTAAGTTCCAGCTTTGTTGCAATGATATTGTTCTGGGGTTTTCTTTTGGCACCCCAAGATTTTCCTGTTCATGTTTCATCAGATTTAATTCTATCTTTTGTAAACCTGTGATTCAAAGTCAATCCATTCCTTCACATCTCAGAATCAACAATGTGAATATAGTTTTAAATTACCTTTTAAATGCTAATTGCTTTTCCAGCGCTAAAAGATTCACTCCACCAAGCTCGATGTTTCCTCACCATCGATTTATTTCAGCTGCTTTCTTCTCCTCCCATCACCTTCTCTGTGTGAACTCCTTTTTAGACGTGCTTTGTTCTCTTCTCCTATTCTACCTCACTCTCTCTCTCCCTTTATTATTTCCAACATCCAATTGGCCAGCACTGTGGCTGCTCCAGTCAAAAAATGATGTCATTAATTATTTGGGCAGAGATTATGTGATTAAACTTTCTGTGTGTGCGTCTGTGTGTCTTTGTCTGAATCCAAATGCTTCACCGAGTGCGTATGAATCTCTCTGTGATTGTGTCTTGTATCTGGTGGCGACATTATTAGATTAAAATGAGACCGAGGAGTGCCTGCATGCATGGGCTATTTGATCATTAAATAATTGACCTATTGCTATTCTGCCAAAGAAAAGCAAACAAACATGACCAGCACAAGCAAGCAAACGGTGTCCAGTCTGAATCTTTAAAGCACCAAAGTGAGTGTTACTCATAGAATGAATAAAAACCCCAAAGCACACATCCAAAATTAAGCAATACCAGCTGAGATCAAGTCAGAAAGTTTTGTAATGAAGGATAAAAAAAGATCCCTAAAGAGGAAATGAGGGACAAATTCTCTTTTAAAAGGTTGAGAAAAAAATAAAATACAGAATAACACATTGAAGGGGAAGAAATGTATACAATTTTAAGGTGAGAAGTCCAACGCAGAGGTAAATGAGGGACTGCACAAACAATCAAATGTGCATCCGGAAGCTGTCAGTGAGTAGCAGAGATAAGATTGCAATTCATCATGCTGCATCTGTCTGTGTGTGTGCTTGTGTGTGTATATGTATGTTTGACAGAGAGGTACTGAGGGGAGGGGAATAGAGAGGATGGGTTTATAGGCCAGCTGTGTGTAGTCTTTTAGTCAGTCAGTGACCTAAATCACAAATTGAAAAGAGAGAGAAAAAGAGGAGAGAGTATGAGAGGAGGGACGAGCGGGGTTTATGGATGCAGCAGTGTTGAGGACAGATAACTTAAGAAGGAGTAAGTAAAAGACATAGAGAGTAGGAGGAAAAATGGATAAAAGAAAGAGGTAGAGTAGAAACAATCGTGGGGAAATTTTAAGGGGATGTTGATGAGTGATGAGAGGGAGGGAAGAGTGAAAGCGAAGAATGAACAGAAAGGAGAGTGAGACAGATGACATTTATGGAGACGAAATTATGCAGCGCAGATATAAATATCTAGGTTTGTTGTTCGTTCTTTGCCTGTTTTACATTTCCGGAGCAAAAAACTTCTCAGCTGCCTCGATGGCTCACTACACAAACACACAACGCTCCCTGTAGCCGCATCATCTCACCACAACATGCATGAGGAAAGAGGACATATCCGAGGCTTGCCAAGCTGTAAATGTGACACATGAAGAGGGATAATTAATAGTATTTGGCTGGTAAAGTGCCCTTGACACAAAATCCCACATTAAGAATTTATCATTACGTTGCAAATTAAAGAAATTCATCTTTGTAAACAACTGAATTTCTGGAACAGCATTAGGGTTAATTATACACAGAGATTTGCCCCGGCATACAACATGCAAAGATCAGAAAGACACTGAGTCTGTTTTTCCCAAATGTTGTAAAGATGTTTCTGGTTTGCTAATTATATTTTTGATTCCGAGCAGGGATTTGCAGCAACAGATGATGATCAGAAACAAGGGGGAGAATCCATTAGCAATGTTCTAAAGGGTTCATATCTCCTTGTTGCAACACCAGCTTAATATAAGAGCATTAACAGGGTTTTAGACCAAGTTTGCCATGATGATGGTTTAAGAAAAGCTTGAAATTTTTCTCAATTTCTATAAGAAAGGTGGCTTGAAAAATGTAAGCTTTCCAACGATTTATATTGTAAAGAGTTTGGTTTGGTATTTTTGCTATAAAATATCTCAGACACGTATTGGAACAGAATGTGATTACATCAACTTCCTCAGTAACTTTTCAGTCGTAAGAAAAAATAATTCAACTATGTAAAAAAGTAAAAGTAGAATTAAAAAAGACACAAAATGAAAAAAGTGATTCTTTTTTGACTCGGCTCTTGAATTACAAATCCGAATTCACATGTGAGGAACTTGTCTCAGTGTATGCATGTGTGATTGTTGAGTAATCCTTGATGGAGAGCTGCTGTGCTCTTTACATTATTCATGTAAAACTAGAACTTAGGAAAGGATTAAAATTAAAAAAAAGGATACTGAATATAAATCCAATGTGTGTGTATACCTGTAGGAACAAAAGAATCTATTATTTACAGGATGCTACAGAGTCAGATGTAGGTTGCTTTACGAAACTGTGGCAGTGCTAGAGCTTACTGCTGTTTAAAGTTCAGAGTGCAAGTCCTTCTGCTCTGAGGAAGCAGTTGTTGGCGTCCCTTAATGTGCTGGCCAACATGATCTTGAGTCTTCAAAAAAATCGAAAAAAGGATGGAAGAGGCAATGCCCAATGTGAGAGGGATTGGCTGTAATTTTGTCCAGAAGTGTCCTTAAGGGATCAGAGAGACATGCTCTGCTTTCTTGACTAAGAAATCTCAATTTTATGAGGAGAACTCGACGCAGGCTGTTACAGTATGTAAGCAGTATGGATGGACTTTATAATTCCAGTGTGTGTGAAGTTTTTGAACTGCTGGAGGAAGAACATCCTCTGCAGTGTTGTCTTAGCACTCACAACCACTTCAGGTTAAGAGATTATCACCTTAAAGTAAAACTCTCTGACCTTTAAATGTTGTGCTTCTGGGCCAGTTTGATGGCACATTGACATTAATTATGTACATTCCTGGAGCCATCCTTGCTTGCAGCATCCCAGGGCTGAGAAGTTGCACTTCACAACTATTTTTCTTTCCATTCCAGAGCATCATGTTACAGCTGAATTTAGCTTTACAGTAAGTGTCACACGCCAGACTGAATGTAAACACGCTGGCCGTTTCGGCTGTTTTCTCTGTACCTTTTCTCTGTTTTCTTTTGGCAAAGAGAAAAAAGGTACAGAGAGTGGGCAAGAGTGAACATTGGGTTGACTTTTATTGGTTGGAGAGAGCTCAGGGAAGAGACAGGATACAAGATGGATGCCAAATTAGTCATTGTTAGGAGGTGTCCCCATGTGAAAATCTACCAAAGTTGAAAATTCCAAGCTTCTTTGCTGTCAGCAGGTTAATCATCCTCACTCACAATACCAACCACATGAGGCTTATTGAGAAATCTGTATTTTCCTGGGAAAAGAATCATGAATATAGAGACTGAGGGCACAATAAGAATGTAAACTATGTAGTAAACTCCAGTATTGATGCTGCATTGATGTGTGTTTTTTTTTTTTCATTTCTGTTTTTATGCCGTGTATAGCATCATGACAGCAAAAAAATAAACAAAAGAAAATAGCTATTACAGCTGTAGAGGAACTCAACGGTATCTGTAAGACAACAAAGCTGGCAATTATATGGAGCACCTAGAAGAATATAAAGAGAAAAAAACATGAATAACACAGATAACAACAGTGCCAGCAACACCGCAAACCTAACTCTAGATATTCCTATTATATCTACAACATGGGGACTTTTTTTGTTGCTCGTCTGTTGGCTTTCTTCCAAAATTTCTAATTTTTCCAAAAGTTCTTATTTCAGGAACAATCCGTCATCCAATGACAACAGCCAATCCATGAGCTTCATTAGCCTGGTTTATTCAGGGACGTCCATTGAAAAATATGACTGCTGACATTCAGATCATAAGCAACACCAACAGTTTTCACTCACACCCACTTCTGTCTGTTGTAATGTTTCTAGTTGAGAAGTCAAGCTTCTTAAATTTTTCAGCTCAATGCTGATCATGCAGATTAACCAGCTGAAGATGCAATTTCTATTTTTACTTATTTTGTCTACTCTGTTTGGAAGTTTTCATAAAAATATTTTTTGTCTTCAGATATAAAATGTGAGGTTTTATTTTCAGAATGTATGTAACTGGATTTGAATACATTGATTAACAAACATTAATAGTTCTAACGTGGCTCATGAAAAATACAGGAAGCACAGCTGAAATTATTTCAACCTGCTAAATCAGATAATTTTTGGCAATCATTTTCTAAAAGGAGCTACGTGAGGTCAGTTTTTGTTTGTTTAATGCATTTACTGGAATTGGTCCACAGCAGCCTTTGGACAGATGGATGTTTGACAATTTGAGCCAAATCACTTTTGAATAATGGTTTCATTCAATGTGTGTCATCGTACAATGACACACATTTAATAAATGTTGAGGGGTTTTAACCAGGGGTTTGTCTATAAGCCAAATTAAACTGTCAGTAAACTGTTATTGTTGTGAGTTCCACACATTGCATTGAATTTAACTAAAGGGAAATGTGTACTTGGTTAACATGATCTATGAAAGCATTGCTTAAAGACTAGGATGAAAAAAGTGTTGTTTTTTTTTCCTTCAAGGAGGAATACCATGTGACAAGAATCAATATTTGTATATTTCGTTTTTAAAAAAATATTTTTAAAAAAAGGAAAAATGAAACCTCCCTAAAATAGCCTCTTTTTCTTCATTCACGTCCAGCAAAAGAAATTCTCCAGCACAGAAGGTCCGGGACTTGGCTTTATTTAGGATAATTATGCAGCATAAAATAAACGTTCTCTGCTCATGTTTGATGTCAAGTCAAAATCAAAATTATAGTGTTTGCACCCTGATGCTGAAAGGCATATTTTTAATGGAACTGTGTGTAAACACTGAGGTTCATCTCCTATTATAAATCACCAATTATTAGAAGCTTTATGAGCTTTACTCTTAGCTTATTTGTGTCTTTCAATCATCTTTCCATTGTCATTGTTGACTGCTAAACTGGTTAGCAGACACCATTTGAAAAAGTCCAATAATAATGTAAAAAAAAGGGTGGGGGTAACAAAGATTTTTGGAAGACATGTTACATTTTCCATAAAACCGGATCCAGCTAGCGTGAGTCCATGGCAAGCATCATGTCCTACTGAGCCAGTATGATATCCAGGAACCCAGATTGGTGGTAAATTAGTCACACATGGTTACAGGAACAGCCCTCCATGTATGTCGGACAGAGCAGGAGCATGTTGCAAGAAAATCTTTACAGCAATTTTGGTAGTGACAGTGATGCAATGCAACATTTTGCACAGCCCTGAAAATATAAAGAAAACCCTCAAAGGCATGAGGCTTCATATAACTGCACATTTGCATAACAATGCAAGAGGTTCTTTTTTTTTTCCTTTCTTTTTCTTCTGTTATGTTCAAATGAATGTGTAGATTAAAAAAATATATAATTCACTAAAATAAAAGATGGGGCATTTATTTGATAAGTCAAACATGAGAGAATGTATGTGAAAATTCAGTATTACTGAACCAAAACAAATGTGCATTTGTTTTATTTACAGTTCAACATTCTTATCCTTGTGCTTAGAGCTGATAATTACTTAAGGCGCTCTTCAGATCAGACAGCCAAAACTGCTCATCAACCTCTAAAGCACATCTGTAATCTCAGTCTATATAGCACTCGTCACTGGAACCCACTCAGTTTGGATCTGAGTCAAACTGTATGCTCATTCAGATTAGCATGGCTTTGTGGCAGCTCTGGCTCTGGTTCCTCCATCACCCACACTGCCATTCTTGGCACCGTACAAGATCATCTGCAGCCAAAGCTCGAGTGGAAATCACACCAAATTGGATCAATACTGAACCCAGCATGGAGAGCTGTGTCTTATTACATCACAGCATTGGAAAGAAAGGCTCCTGATTACCTGTGAGGATAACAGCAATGCACAGATAAAGAAGGTTACTGCATTTTAACAATTTAATTATATCCGCACGGGCAGACAGAAAGGTGTAAGTGGTAATCAAGACTTTAGTAGAACAGTATTTAGAACACACACACAAAAACACAGAGCAGGACTTTGTCTTTTCCAACTGGAGCTCAACAGAAAATGGATGTCACTTATTTTATGCAACAGGATTAAGATGAAAGAAAAAAGTGTGAAACCTTTTTCTGTACAAATTTTCAAGCTTACTGCCATGTTAGCAGTCAATTCTGGGATAGATGAAATATGTCTTTGTTATGTCTATAAATCTTGATTTATCTAATTGTAAAGAGAAGACATCTCATCAGAAAGGTTTTCTGGAGCCTTCTTTTTGGACAGCTGACAGTCAGCTTAATAGCTCAACCTGGCTTTATACCAGGTCATTTTACACTGTGACCCATTCACGTTCATTTCCACTCCAAATCACATGTGACATCCATGTTTTCATCAGATGAACTCAACATGCCACGATAACATACATACTTTCTTTCCTGGGAGACTTCTGTAATTTCTGTTCCTTTAGGGTTTTTCTATTTCTGCCTATAGAGTGACTACATTCAGCACCAATCAAGTTTTGTTCGCACCTTCTGCAGTTAGATTACAAGAACAAATCAGAATGTGCTATAGATGGTTTCTCTAAAATTGTGAAAGTGAAAAGAAGCACACTAAATCTGAATTGTCATCTTTTATTTTACAGTACAACTGTCTAGAAACAGTGAGAAAGCTCCTCAGGAAGATTTAAAAGATAGGTGATAAAAGATTTTGTGTCTGACCATTAAGGGCTGAAAGGGGGAAGTATCTGTCAATCATTCAAATATAGGCAGCCATTCAAAGCACTAATAGCCCTACCCCTCATTAGCTACACTTATGATGCCGGTGGTTTACATGCACATTGCATTCAGCTGACAGCATAATTGAGACAAAAACCAACCTTCCTACAATGGCAGAATACTAAAACAGAATAGACCTGAGTCTTTTACATAATCACTCAATCGGTGGACATGGCGAAGCCGTGAGACATGCATTAGAGCAGAACTGAAAAGCATTCAGCAGAAGTAAGTGGAATATTTCTTTCTGTTTTCTTTAGAGGTATAACTGCACTGCAAGGCATCACAGTGCATTTACATTTCCACAATTACAATTTAGCCCCATTACAGCATGCAGCCACTTATCATAAGTGCATTCAGCAGGAGTTTGGTGGGAATCCAAAGATGATCATGTTATCATAAAACCCTCTCAGTCAAGTGATTGGTACTCTGATGCAGAAATGAGGTTTTCTAAAAATGTGGACACAACATGGATTCCTTCATTCAGTATTTATTCTTTTATCACATTCAATGGGAGTAAAAGACCTTTCTGGAAATCTCCACATAGGGTCGTCAGGATTATTAATTCATTGTTCAGTTTCTTTCTCTCAGTACTTTTTTCGATTTATGTTGTTGAATTTCATTTTGACTTGGTCTCTCTGTTCATAGATTTTCCAGCAGTTTGTTGCTTTTCGATATCTTGTAAGTTTCCTGTAGATAAACACAAAATTGTGACATACATGATGAACTGCAGGATGCAGCTTCATGTTTTGTCTGTGCAAACAGTGCGATGATATCCACTGAATTATAGTAGGCCACAACTCTGAAGGAAAACAAGAGTCCAAGCTTCACACTAATATAAAGAATTTATTGATCACATAACAAATCATATTTATATTAAAACTTATGTCTAATCATGCAACCCAAATTAACTACTGAAATGAGCTTTACACTTTATATATTATTTGGCCTATATAGCTTTCTGTCAGCTTTCCTATAAGTAACTGTAGAAACTGGGTAGATACACACAATATGTCTTCCTGCAGTCAAGTCATATGTGGGTCATTGTTAGGAGCAGCTGAACAGGAGTGCTCACAGAAAGATTCAAAGTGAAAAGACTGTAAATGAACGGTGGCAGGTGTACACAGATCACCGCAGCCCATGGAAATAATGTCCTGGTTACATATTTAGAGGCTGAGTTTGGCTGTTTATGAGACTAACATAGAGAAGCAAGGGATTTGTTTGAGATGCTATGAGTTTTACATCCTGCTGAAACCATATGTCAACAAGTTCAGCATCTTAATATACAGTTTTAAATGGAATCGTTCAGCTTTTTTGCAGATTTGATTATTTTTGTTTGGGATCTAGAATTACCCACAAGTTTTACAAATAATTTGAAACCACTGTTTGTTTTAATGAAGAGCGTGCCCTCAACTGTCTGATCATTTATGGTTTACTCATCACTTTACTGAAAAAACATCAGCAAACAATGTCCATGATTGTAAATGAACATGCGTCTTTATGGGAACTTGTATGTCTACGTCAGTGAAGACTTTGAGGGATTTGTGGAAAGTGAGGACAGTGTGTGTGTCAAACAGAAGAGAGACCTTACTCAAGCCATGCTCAAGTGGAAGCTGACAGTCAAACTGTGAAGTCATCAGAGCTGTGTCTCCACCCTGCTGTGACAAGGTTTCCTGTCCTGCTGCTTATGAGAGAAGCTGAGAAGTGACGATGCCCTGTCTCGTTCAGAGCGCTTGTGTCAGTGTCTCATTATACTCAAATGAAGACACAGAGATAGCTACTGCTGAGGGAACCACAGATGCCCAGTTGTTTCTGTTGTACCTGTTTAGAGTTTGCATGAAAAATGTGTTCCACTCATTAAAAAAAACAATCAGAGCATGTGCACGACAAATCAACATGTGCACATCAGGAAGGTTAGGGGTAAACAGAGCTTCATGTACACTCAGATGATACTTCATAGGCACATGAAGTTCAAGTAATTGATATCTCAACAGTGATCATCAGACCGAACAGATAAACAAAGATTGAAGCTCCTGTTTCTGATTCCACACCACTGAAATGAGGACCACATAAATTTGACAGAAACCTCCACTTTCTAATCCTTTATTTCCCATATTTCACCCTTTTATTGGAACATTTCCCTAATTAAAGAAATGGGACATACAGTTTAATGGAGAAGTTTGGTAATTTGCACTCTGGACCTATTTTCTAGCATGAAATACAAACATTTACTCACACAGACAGTCACCCATTTCATAAAACATTGGTGAAATGAAGGAGGCAGAAATTGCCATATTTAGAGTCTGCGGAACCTGCCCCGTTCACTCCCATTATATTGGATGTACGCTGATCGTGAGTCGATCTAAATATCTCACAGAGTAGTTCGGGTAACACCAAAACTGTCTGGGTGAGTAAATGATCATATTTCATGCTAGAAAATAGGTCCATTTAAAAAATACCGAACGTCTCCTTTGAAGTGACCAGCGGTTTAACATCGTTGGTATTTGAGTTATAGATTTTCTTCACGGGTAGCTAAATAACTGAACTCAAACTGTGGCAGTTTGGTAGGAAAACATCCACATGGTGAGGTTGAAAAGGTAGCCAGACGTTCAACCAAACGGGTTTTCTTGTACTGTGCGTGTTTTTGTTCCCTAATCGCAAATGGCAATCAGCACATCAGCAAAATAACTGAGTAGAATAATTCTGCTCCACGAACTCAACTTAGTTTCTTTATTTAACTCAAAAATCGAATAAAAAAAGTTGCATTCTCTGTCATGAAGTGTGCTGCCGCGGCAAAGGTGTCCTCGTGTGAATAGATGCCTCTTAAGTGGCTCATGAAGCTGCACAGGGGGGACTAAGCCGATACCTTACCTATCGAGGGCAATATTAAAAATGTAACTGTGTGAAAATAAACTAAATGAGAAATGTATCCCACAGTTTTAGGCCATGTTTAGAAGCATCATCCTATCACCCTCTCACACACATAAGCCAAAACTGTGGAGTACTGTCAGCTCAGTTGGGGTCCATTACACACTCACAAATCCCCCTGGAAGCCTGCTGCTCAGTTCCCAATCGCTAATGCTGGAAATGCACTTTGCAGCATCAGTGTGAGAGGATGCGAGGAATAAAAGTGTGTTAGCATATCTGCATGTCAGCCTGCATGTTTAAAATGTTCATGTGAGCTTGTGTTTGTGCAAGCAGGAGGACTAGATGTGCTGTCTTACAGAAACAGCAGAATAACACGGCCTGAATTAAAATGGGTTGGGACAATTATAAAAGTTAGTTACATAGACCGATGACTTGGGTAAATGGTGCAGAAAGTTGTCAACAGTGAAAAAGGGGAAAATTTTATCTTATACTAAACTGAATTTGCTATAATAGGAGAAATCATTGTTGTCTCTGCTAAACAGCCTTGAAATACAGACATCTTTATTATCAGATGCTGAGTTAACTCTGACTCACTGGATGCTTTAAACTAGTCTGGGACCCACTGTCAGACTGCTGCAGCATAAATACGACCCAACAAGCCACTTGAACTGCAGCAAGCGCTGCATGCTCATGGCTGAACGCAGGGACCTGGTCTCTGGGTCAATGGGAGGAGGACATGTTGTAAGAAGTTTGCAGGAAAGTGGGTTTGGTGAGAAAGTTGTGGTGTGTTTGCTCGAGCTTAGAACAAAATTTTGACAGTAGACATTTATCTCATGGCCAACCTGCTCTCCAGTGGTTGCTATACGGTGACAGCTTCAGCTATCATCGCCTTTTCTGTTTCATTCCCTTACTGTCATTCAACTTGATTTGGAGGTTGGAGTCATAGACCATGCAGCAAAAATAGTCTGTGTGGAGCTATTTTTCTTCCTTGCGTTGGTCTAGGGGCAATCTTCAGGCTGCATTGACTCTTTGTCTATGTAAAAGACTGAATGCTGTTGTCTTGTTTACTATTATCGCTTCATATTCTGATAATAATTGCAAGGGATTTTTTAATGTTTAATATATAAACCAACCTTCTTTCAAATTCCTTCAAGCTACTGCATTGTTTTTCAGTCAGTTATTGATTTCCAGAGTGTCCCTCTCTGGATCTCGTGATAATTAAGCCTGAACATTAAGAAAGCTTTACTTCATTCGCTGTTCATTGTGGCAAAAAGTCTCTGCTATTTTACTACTATACATCAGGAGCTTCTGCATTTGAATGAATGCACAGCACTCTCAAGAAACATTAGAAACTATTCACGCTTCCAAACTATTTTTAATGTACCAGTTGCATGATTATTAAATTTTTTTAGTGCTTCATTTTCTGACTAATCCTCAATGGAAAAACATTGGCTTACCAAACTGGCATACAGCAGAAAAAGTGTTAATCTTGGATCAAGTCTTTAATGATAAAAGATATTGATTCAATTTGTTGGGTCCTGTCGCCTCTGATTGGTCAATTTCGCTGACTACTTTGCTAAAGGGATATCCCTTTGGCTGACTGGCCAGTGTGCATGGCTTTCACCTGAGAGGTTGTGGGATCACAACTCTTGACCTATCGAATGCTAAGTTCCATTATAATCCAACAACAGAGATAAGTAAAGCTTAGAGCTTAAGCCCTTTCATACTGGACAACAAGCCCACTAACAGCTGGCTTTTTTCTTCACTGGGAAAGGGTATAATTTGCATTCATTTCCACATCACACGACTCGTCGGTAGAACCACAGGTTTATCAATGTCAGCTCGAGTTAGCAGTGATACTGACATGAAATCCACGCGGACGCTGCAACTCATCATGGAGGCACCAACGTAAGTCTTGTCAATAACCTTTAGTCACACACACACAAACTTTGCTGAAGCAGGCTTGTGTGCCACCAAGGTTTACATCTGTAACTCTGTGGAAATGTAAACATGTTGCTTTCTGTTACTTACTAATCCTCTTTTCTGGCTCATTTGTTGCCCTAACATAACACACAGGAAAAAAAGAAAAAAAATCACAGATACAATCCATCTACTGGCAGTGGAGAAGGATATTGTGGTAAAGTGACGTGTGAGTTTGGAGGAATCAGACACAGAGCAGGTTTGAAATAGTAGAATTCCCCATTTTCCATTTTTTCGAAGATTCAGCACATCAAAATTTCCTGCTTCCTTCTGTTAATACCAAAGCCCAACCATCTGCTTGGCAGCACCTCCCATATATAGATCTTGAGGCCCCACCTCCTCTGAGTGCAATAGGAGACTTCTGAAAAAATAGATTAATAAAAAATTTACAAAAAAATGAATGAACATGATTATATAATTCTGTGAAATTATTATCTGCACAAGATCACAAAGAAAAACAAATGCTTTATACAATTTCCTGTTCACAGTTTGTCAATTATTCACGTTAGGCCATGTCACACCCTTGCAAACTCTGAGCTTCACTGACCTTCTGATTAAATACTTACAAAAGAAAAAAAACACTTCAAAAGAGAAAAATATACATTATTAAATAAAATAATAAAAATTGAATGATTAGCTTTGTCAGTAACCATTAATTTTCAACACAAAGGAGACCACAAAGTTTAGGAGAGAAATAGTGCTTCCTAAAATACTTCTTTGCCTTTTTATTAAATGTAATTAGCACTTTTTATAAACATGCAGTTCCCCTCTCCAACTTGTTGACCCTGTTGCATGTAATGACGAGGTAAATGATCTTATCAACAACATAAAAGCCCCACTGCTGCAAGAGCGTCTTCAGCCAGATACTGAAGTCACAGCTTAGAGCAGAATCTTAGCAGCTAAAAGGCCCAAAAGAAAGCGTTTGTTTTTCATCGGCACAGAGAAAAGCTATATTCAACCAGATTCTTCATTCCTTGATTAGGGATCGACATGGACACGCAACCTGTTAGCTGACCTTATTGTGTGTGTGTGTGTGTTTATGTGCGGTTACATTCACACTTGAGAATATGCTCACATGCACACTGATATACTGCAAGAGGCCCGGATATAGAGGATAGATATCAGAGATATTGAGGCCTTAAGTGGACAGGGAGGAAGGGAAGGGAGACTGGGTCATAGAAGCTGGGTCTGGTCTGACAGCTGTTGCATTGAGAGTTTATCTGATTAAATCTGACCATCTCCGCTGTGGGAGGGAGGGAAGCAGTTGACTGATGCCACAAACGCACAAACACACACACACACACAATTTACTGTAACTTCAGCCGTTTTTTTTGTTTTTAGAAAACAGTTACTTCGCCAAAAGGGAGCAAGAACATGTGCAAGAAGATGTCAAACCACCTTCCTTATCACCTTCACTCTGCATGACAAGGATTAGTGCTGTGCATGATGTCCTCCAGAATCTTCTCATCAAGGAAACTCAGATTCAGTCGTTGAGGACGGTAAAGAAAACCCACATTTTCAGCTTGTAAGTCTGATTTTTCAAAATGCCCAGGACACTGAATATTTCATCACCTGCACTGATACTTGTGAGCATTGAAAGTCAAAATGACACTGATGTCATAACTATAAATTCTTGTGATGCTCTGTTCTGTTAAATCTATGTTGTTAAAGCATATTTCCATTGCATATGGTGCGGTATGGTAGATGAGCTTCAGCTTGCGATTTCTACACAATGTACTTGATTTATGATGTAAATTGTGAACTGCACTGTCAAAAGACTTGACAATAAAGTGTGTGTGTTGCTGTCTGTCCACGCTCAGTCCTCTTTGTCCATATGGACATGAATCTTACACTGTGTGGTGTGCAGTGGACAACTATGTGGATGCTAAGTGCGATCGCATTCACCTTCAGTGTGTTCTTCCTTTCTTTGAAATGCCTTGTTTACATCTATGCATGAACATGAGATTCTGTTTGTATTAGTTTCACACATGCATACATCAAAGAAACTGTCTTGAAAAAAGAGGTGAAAACGGATATGATATACAGTCTTTAGTAAAAATATAACTTGGTTGTATGACTTCATTGAAAACTGATCTATGGTTGGAAATATATTGGTTTTATTTTTGTTTCCTGCATGGTTTATTTGTAAAATATAGGAGTACAGTTAGAAATAGAAGTAGACTTTTCCTTTAACCTTCATTTCTCTGGAATTGCAGACAAATTTCCACCAAGGGTAAAGCACCACTGCAGTCGCTGCAACCCAGCCCCCCACATCATGAGCGATAGCCCCGGGCAAACAAAAATAGTTCACAGCAATTAGATATACGGAGAATTTATATGATATAATTTAATTTGTTCACAATTTACTCAGTTACTGGTTGATGCAGACCCTGCCTCAGACCCCCCCACCCCTCTTTCCCACATCATTGTCACAACCAAACCCGTGGCAATCTCTCGCCTGTCACTTGCTGCTGCACTTGGCAGGCACATTTGCAAATGTTTGGGGAATTAAATGGAAGGGCACGGTCCAGGAAATACTCCACGTGTTGGATCCTGCAGAATGCTGAGTTTCTGCTGCTGAGAGATTTTTCCACTCTACTGGCCACGGTGATATCAGCAGCTCACCCTCCGTTCTTGTCTCATCCTCCTGCTGAATAAGTCTGAGTGCAGCTGGTTCCGCTGATGCCATGAGTGCTTCTTCACAAAATATTAGAAATGCTGGTTAGAGCACCTTTACCTCTGGGGTCCATTTGACCCCATTCAAATTGAAAACATCTTGAAAAAGATGTTTGTCTTTTTTCCACATATTTGAAGACTTTTCCTTATTTAATGAGGAGGACTTGGTAAATATAATAAGACCTATGGTCACGAGCTCTGGGTAGTGACCGAAGGAACGAGGTCGCCGGTACAAGCGGCCGAAATGAGCTTCCTCCGCAGGGTGGCCGGGCTCTCCCTTAGAGATAGGGTGAGGAGCTCGGTCA
>JBBBVT010000014.1:18244570-18260180 GCA_037177035.1 Craterocephalus eyresii
TAGCTCAGAAAGAGCTGTTTGTGGTGAGCCAATCAGTTTGCTGGCCTGACTGACGATGCCAGAGAGTTCCTTTAGTGCAGGGGTGTCAAACTGGTTCCAGAAAAGGGCCGTGTGGCTGCAGGTTTTCATTCCAACCAAGCAGCAGCACACCGGACTCAACTCATCTCATCAAGTGAATCCAGTTTTAACATGAAGTCCTGATGAGATGAGTTGAGTCTGGTGTGCTGCTGCTTGGTTGGAATAAAAACCTGAAGCCACACGGTCCTTTCTGGAAACAGTTTGACACACCTGCTTTATAAGCTCACAAAATGTTGTGACTGTGCAGAAATCTGAGTGAAATTTACACTCTGATCGTTTATCTCCACGACTCAAAATATTCCTCAAACAGATAAACAATTCAGATCATTTAACTCAAATCACTCTGAATAAATACTAATGCAGATAGCTACTCCACACAGCTGACAGGTGCCGATGTATTCAAAATATATCCAACTACACTCTCAAAGAACTGCAGAGGATGTGAAATTTCTTAATTATCTCTATCAATGCTAGAGAGGTGAGTGTCTCAGCTGGATACACAGCACATAGGAAAGTGTGTTTAAGGAGCAGGTGGAGGAGGTAAAGCTAACTGTAGGATAGGAGGATTATGCTGAGGCTATAGCTGCCTGATTGGGGGGAGATTGAGGGTCTCCAGAGCGCTGTGGTAGAGCTCCCTTAACGCTCTCAGCAGATAAAGACGACAAAACATCTGGTTAAAGAGGTGAGGCAAAGGCTCCTGGAAAGAGAGGGCATGGATTTATTTAACGTAAAACAATATAATAAAATAGGAAAAAAAATTATAATAATGTTTTGCAATGAGCATTACTGTATTGATAGCAATGTATAAAAAACTTTTTTTAATCAGCACATCTGTGGTATAATCCAAGATTATCTTTTATCATACACACAAATAAACTCATAAATAGATGAATTCTTCCTCACCCCTAACACATGGACTCTGTTGTAGTACGAACTGAAGTCTTTACTGAGAGACACGAGAAATTTACAGATCTGGGGGACACAAACATTTATTCGTTACAAAAAAATATTTTTAAAATTGTTATTTTTTTAAATGGAAACCACTGATATCTTAAAATACCTGTTCAGTCTTTATGTTCGCTCTGGCTCCTCCCCCTTCACAATCCAGCGCTTGTCCTGATTGGTCCAGCAGCTCAGAGAAGGGGATGAGATAATTGAAGAGGAGAAGCCACTCACCCTGTCAGTCAAAACATGACAACAGCATCACTTGCCACCGTAATTTATAATAATCACTATTTTTTTATTAAGAAAGAAAGAAAACAAACTAAATCTACAGAAATTAAGAGACAGATGAGAATTAAATTAATTGGCACCTCTTCTTTCAGTGAAGAAAAATCCAGCTGGGAACCTTCAGGGATTTCTGGGTATAGGCCTGCAGAAAACAATCAAAAACTATGTGAACAAATACACTGATAAACTGATTTACTCAGTTACATTATTATTCTAAAAAGATAAATGAAAATAAATCATACAAAAATATCAAAATAAAATAAAATGAATAAGGAGAAAAAATATTAGATAATTATAAACAAATTAAATAACAAATCTCATAGCAGGTTAGCCAAAAAAGGCTTTACTGATTGGGACGAGAGGCGATGTAACAATTCTTTTAGGCCTACAACCGGAGCTGCAAGACTGTACAGCACAATATTACTGAATCATAAAGTTATTGATGAAAGAAATGAAACCTTGAGTCTCACCCTTCTCGACGCCTCTCTCGTAGCTTTCAAACAGTGTGTGCAGTCTGGCACAGTTGTACATCACAAACACTCCACCACGTGGACCTTTGGTTGAAACGCTGCCTTCCCTCTGGACGTCCAGTGTCACCTAAACAGAGGGGCTGTCAATCATTCCGACCACCAATGAAATCACAGTAGCTTGAGGGAAATGTTCCCTGTTAGAGAGATGCACATAGCACTGAAGAAAGAGTCAAATACAGATTTAATTCATCAATGTTGACATCTGAGGATGCTTTCAACACATTCACAGCAAAAACTTTGATACATAGTCGAAGAGAAGAAACCAACTGAAATGTTGACTCACGGGACTTGTGTGAACTGTTGACAGCAGCTCAAATCTAACCGTGGCAGAGGTCATCACCTTGATGATGTCATCCCATGTCTGGCCTACAAGGAATGGACCATTTCACGCTAAGTAAGTCTATATTTAGTAATTAGGAGTGCAACAATACATACAATTGTATTAAATTATTCAATACGGGTGCATACCAAACCGTCAGCACTGTATCCAACAAAACAAAAAATACAAATATCTATTTCATTAATTGGCTTTGATTATGCTATCAGTGTTAAAAGCTCAGAAGATCATCATTCAACTACTCCAACTAAACTGCATCCTAGAGCACAGATCCAAGAGATTTATTCATTCATTATGATTATTTTTGTAGTTTCGGCAAACTTTAAATAAAAAATTGCACTTTAAACTTTAAACAAACATTTGTGATTAGTAATATCATTTTGTATGGAAAGATTATTGAACTGTGGCACTTGTGTATCGAACCGAATTGTAAATTTTGTTCATTGTTGCACCTCTATTAGCAATTACGCAATTAAGCAGAGAATATAAAGTACATGCAAGCAGCATGTATGCAAATACACTCATGTTCAACGCTTTTACATGCACACACACCTTCCACTTGGTCGCCATACTTCATCTCTGAGGCTTCTTTCATCTGACCTCGTCGCAGCCTGGAGAAGAATTGGAGGAGAAAAAAAAAAGGTTGTTTGTGTGATAACGGCCACCTTTCTTGTAAAGGGAAGTGTATAAGATAATAGGATAAAGATAAGTGGACAGAAGACATGGAGGGCTAGAGACATGAATAAAAAAAGTGACATATCTTACTGCAGGTACTGTGCAGCTGTGAGGTTAGACCCAGGAGTCTTCACAGGTCCACACACAAGATGTTTCTGCAGCCACAGAGGACACAACAGATCAGAAAAAGGAACCAACTGCATTACATCACTGTAGGTGCCAGCAAATGTGTGTGTGGTTACCTGTGTGTGAGCCGCTCCTCTGGCTCTCCACAGCATTGCTATCTGCTGCTGGCGGAATTCATCTTGACAGAAAGTCACATGTAACACTGTTACCATGGCATCCTGGAAGAAAAAATAAATACAGCAGCATTTTTTAATGAGCAAAACGAAACCGTTACTACATGGTGTTTGTGTAATGCATATTTGTTTGTTTATCTTACTGTGCAATCAGGTGTGGATAAGTCCAGCTGTGCCAGGTGGGAAACACTGTCTCTGTGAACTGCAGCAAAACACAAAGATTCTCTCACCAGTTCATTTAAAGGATGAGAAATCTTCATTTCCCTGCCCTTTGACACTTGTAAAGCTAAAGTTTGTCTTGCAACATCAGCAGTTTATTAAAAGTTTAGTTTGACATGTAGGAAAATAGTGACTGACTCTCTTGTATTTTGTTAGGTAACACTGCTAATCCTTAGAAACAGAGTAAACAGCCCAAAACAGTCTTAACATCACCCCTGACACCATCTAATTACTATCAGTACAGTGAATTGCATTTGCTGGTAACCAACTTCCTGATGGTTATCAGGAAACCTCACTAGCCGAGCGAGAAGCAGCTTTTATTATGAAGGGATTTGTTCATTTCTGCAGTCAAGAAAATGGCCTTTATATTTCAGAGTATTACTGTTGCATTTCTGGTTTCCACCATCAGATACTGAAATACTTTCTCATGCTCTCAGATTTATTTGCTCCTCAAAGTCTTTCTCATTGTGTGGCAGCTGATCATGAATTAGGAGTTTAGCAAAGGGGAAGAATTTCCCCTAATTTCCGTTCCCTTTACTTCAGTTTATCTAATTTGGTGTTAATCTTCCCCCCGGTCGGCGATTACTACAGACAGCACAGACTGATTCCCTGTAACCTTTTACAAGGATTACTCATTACTCAAGGATTACTCCTGTTGCTTCTTGTTGTTAATAAAAACAAGACTGAGATCGCCTCATTTGGAAGATCAAACCTTGTAGGTGACTGATCCGTTTCTTGTCTCTTTGGCTTCATATAATTCTGTTAAAAAATAAGGTTTGCTTCTTGACAGCTGTTCAAGGTTTAATCAGCTTTTTTTCTTTCAGGTAAAAAGCCATGGTCACGCCCCGGCTGTCACAGCAGGATCCATGTCTTCCTTTCATGGCTAGATTATTACACTTGAATGTTGGTGTAGAGCATCGTCTTTTCATCATCTGCAGCTGGAATAAAATGCCCATCTTACATCTGGAATAGACGTTTTCCACTGTTGATTTGGACTGATTGCATGTTGTTATTGTTGTTTTTTATGGTATGAGGTCAACCAAGATTCAAATTTCAAAATCTTTTTTGTCATTATGCAAGCACAATGAAATTTTTAAGAATCTGATGCTAGCTAGACGCTACTAAATGTTCTCAGATCTGAAACAGAAAAACAGGAGATACATCTTTTTCAGGAGCTGCTGCTAGTTTTTAAAGAAACAGCTGGCAATGAAATTTTCCAAATACTGTTGAGGGCTAATCCTCTTCTCATTGGCATCAACATGAATACAGTCTGACACCTCCATTTAACCCTTTTTAACTACTTTTAGTCTCTGAGACATGTTTAAATTTAAAATTTCATCAGCTGTGTTTAGATGAAGTTCTTTTTTTTGCTTTTAAATGTTTGATTTTTTGCATTTTTCCTATAGCCAAGTGAATGTTTTCACCTTTGCTTCTTAGAGCAGTCTTTATTGGTGGGTGCTCTTCTAGCTAGCTCAACTGATCCCACCTTTCAGAAATCTAGATAGCCAACCTCCTGAATTAAAAACATTTTATTTATAAATATACATCATATAAATATAAAATGTTTTATATTTTATTTTAAAACAAACACACTCTCAGAAACAAATCCTCAGCATTGATGCACAAAACTATTAAATATGTCAACCTGTCCTCACCTGTGCAGGTACCGAGACTAGGGTCATACCCCAGCAGCCCCTCCTCTTGGAAAACTCGTTTCAAGTTTATTCTGAGTGCTCCCTCGTTCTCTCCCTCCTCCACTTTCCTCCCTCCACTGGTTCTTCTGCCTCTCTCTGTTTCCCTTTCTCTGTATGGCGAGTTCTCCAGCTCCTTATGAATCTTCTCCTCCCGCTCCTCATTGGTCCAATCAGCCGGAGCTGTCGGCCAAGCAATGCCAAGGGCCCGGAGGAAAGCGATGATGTCACTGTCCTCAGGAAGCATGGGGCAAAACAAGACTGCAAATCTATGTGAGGAGAAGACATGCACATGCTTCGTGATACTTTCATTAGTCGAAAACAGAAACTTAAGATGTGAGCTCATTCACCAGTTCCCAGTAAGCTTAAATAATGCACCTGACTCACCCCTGTCTTCTCAGCAGCGCCCCCATGTGGTCAGCCAACAGAACAGTCCTGAGCTGACCCAGACTCAGTGTATCTGGGCTGGGTGTGTTGGGTTTAGGATGCAGAACTGGACAGTTGAGAACTACGCAACCTTCCCTCTGATGCGAAGGCTTTAGGTACTCTGTGGTTCCACCCACCAGGACAGCTCTGAATGCTGCAGCCCGGTCCACTCGCAGTCTTAAGCCTTCGTCCATCACCTCCCCACATGCAACGGGGAGTACCCCACTGCCACGAAGCGATAGGACTCTGGACATCACTGCAGGAGGAACCTGATTGGGAAGAAAAAAAAGCATGTGTTGATGTGTGAACATAGGGACTACATTTCAAGAACATATGAAAACAGCAAGTATTTGTTATTTTTAAAAAAAAAACATAATACTGGTTTCCAGTTGATAAAGAATGGAGTAACTGTGAATTACTGTTTTAGGATTATATTTTCAATTTTATACCATTGCATATCCCTGACAGAAAAAACACACATATTTCAGATTTGTGTGCTTATAATCTTACAAAAATTCACATCACAGTTTTTTGTTGTTTAAAGATTAAATAATGGGGTATGCTTCATAAAAACACCAGTGTATATCTTCAATATAAACAAATTACATTTGCTCATAGTGAAACATATTGAACACTGAATGTGACACATTAGGGCTTCCCCATGCATCCACATGCCCCCTTTTTTCCCTGACATACCAATTCACAATGTTTTTATGAGCATCCTCAATTTCAGCTCAGCCAACTGGCTCATGTGTCTGCCACAAATGGGTTGGTAATTGCTGCAGGCTGTTTCTGTCTGGTCGATCACGATGGATCAAAGTCAGCGACCGGCAATCCAACATTCATGTCTGTCTGTGTCATTTGAATGCAGTTATACTAAAGACTGAAGTTTCTCTCATTGAAAGGTGGGCTACCTCACCTTTTGGACATTGGTCAGGTGGACGATAGTAAATAGTTCCGGCAATCTTTTCCGATTGGCTGAAGTTCTAAACAATTTAAAATACTTTGAATGTTGCTGTATCATTGCGCTACAAGAAATTGCAAGCGAACCTGTTTAGGAACTAATCTGCTAAGCGGAAAAATATAGAGAGAGTTTTGACCTAAGAACTTTGAGTAGCCTATTAATTAACGCAGAGAGTAGGGGAACTAGTCAAGGTTGGTACCACAGTCGAGCTTATAACTAGTTTAATTATAAGTCTTGTTTTATTAAGCCAATAATTACACAATACGTGTCTGTAAGACCAGCATTAATTTCAAATTAGACCAAATAAAACGCAACAAAACTGACATTTAAATTTAATTAGTGGCCTGTAAACCTTGCAGGTATTAGCCACACCAACCTGTCCGTCTGCATACAGCGTGTTGAGCATCGTGGTCGGCGACAAGAAATCCCTATTTCGCAGGTTTTTAGCGCTGCTCTCCTTGAACCAAAGCTTATCCGGTTCGGGGAATAGCCTGTCACAGTTTCCTCGGTTGGAGCCGTGGACATTTTCTCGCTTCCCTCGCAGTGCGGAGCTGAGGGCTCGGACGGTAGAAGTGATCCGAAGAGGCGAGAGCTGCTCGATGTTCTCCATCACCACCACGGCATAAACGGGTGAGCTTGCTTACCAGGCTCTCAGCACATCCACACCCTGATCATATTCTCTGTGAAAAACGCCCCAAACATTAATAAACAGGCGCTGGCGACGCTGGCCTTGCGGTATTCTAGCGTTACCGATTATTGGTCGATGTCAGATATTGGCTGTGAAGGGGGACTGCATTGGCTGTTTACCCGCTGCGGAACCAATGAAATACAAACATGTTTCTTCCGAGATTAATTCTTTCGCTGAACCAGTGTCGCGCCATCTAGTGCACATCCATGCTAGTGCATATGTCTATGATCTAGTGGATGGAACCATAGACATAATAAATAATTGTATTTATTATGTCTATGACTGGAACTTGTGTCCCTTGTTAAGGGGATTTTTGCTACATGTTCCACGCAATATTTTCTAGTTTTTGTATTAAATTATACTTTATTAATCCCAAAAGGAAAAATCTCGCACAGTTAGGGGACATAGAAAATACATAAAAATTTTTAAAATAATAGCTTGTTGACGAACTGTTGTAGAGGCTTTGGGGAGGACTAATTTGGTTTGGTTACAAACCAATGTGTGAACTCCTTTTGAAAGAAATTGTGAAAACGTGCAAACCCATGCTCAAAGCTTTACATAGATACCAAGCAATTTTAACACATGTAAATACATTTATGCATGGAAATATAACTAACTGTAAAATATATTATACACAGATTCATATTCAACCTTACAGATATTTTTTAGTTTTAAAAAGGTTCTTCTTACCAAATTCGTGTGCAATGATATGCAGATCTCCGTTTGATCTGCAGTTTTTTCTTCTTAATTTTCAATCACTCTGTATTTATTTTGTTACATTTTTATTTTATTTTATTTTTCATTTTATTTTATTTTATTGTTGTTGTTGTTGTTATACCTAGTGTCCATTGATTTTTCGTTTGAAAAATCCATCCATGGGAAAAAACAATTCAAGGATTTCAATTTAAAGACAAGAAATGTAACATACATTTTTAAGGACAAATCTCACTAAACAATACTTCCCTTATCAATTAAAAAGAAAATCCGTTTTTAAGGAATGTAACCCTAATTTTTAAAACAATATCTCTCCTTTCCAATTCCACCCTAAGCTAAATAACATTACTTCAAAATTTTAATGCCATTTATCCATACAATGACATTTTACAATCTAAATTCAATATTGGGATGAATATCCGCACTGTAAGGCTGGTATTGAAACAGCTGAACATCTTTTTTACTCGTCAGAAATCATCATATTATTAGATTTGGCCTACAAACTGAAAATAAAATTATAGATTTTGGTAATAATAATCTGCTTATAATGGCAAAGTTTTTCATTCACAAATGTCGATTTTTGAAAATAATCCCGTTTCTTGAGGCTTTTACAAGGGAACTGATTTTATTGAAAAGTTTTTTAAAAACATTGTAAATCTACTAAGGCCCATGCTTTGTTTGATCATTTGAAGAAGCTTTTTGATTAACATTTTGTTCAAATAGTTATGAATAAGTCTTAATAATGATACTAATAATAATTATTATTATTAATAATGATAACTTTCATTTATATCTGTAAAACTTTACTCTTACACTGTGCGTTGTTAATATTGTTTATACTGCACAGTTACAATTTGTATACATATATAATTCCTGAAGTTGATATATGCAACTGTTGTATTTACTATTCAGAATTTTAAAAAAATACAAAATTAAAAAAATATCCAGCTGTCCTCTTCCGGCGCGGGAATTTGACGTAAAGACCCGCGTGCATGGGATGCGTCGCGTTGGTAGTATGTTGAGACGTTTCAGTGGCATAATTTGTCACAAAAGAAGAAATGCACAACTGGCAGGAGAACGAAGTCAGAGAACTTTTGAGTATCCGGGGACTGGAGGCGATTCGTAACCAGATCACGGGCACAGTGAAGGACTCGGTGGTGTACAGCAGGATGACCAAGCTGCTCGCGGAGAGAGGGGTGCACAGGTCTCACATGCAAGTGATCAGCAAGCTGAAGGCGCTCCGAAAGCAATACGTGAAATATCACCAGCAGAAGACCCGCTGCGGGAACAAACGCGTCGACTGGCTCTTCTATGAGCTGTGCCACAAGGCTTTCTCTAATGCGCATACAGGGAACCCGGTGAAGCGGCAGAGGAGCCCGTCGCCCTCTCTTGCATCCGCTATGGCGGATCACACACCGCCAGCGCCCCCACCGCAACCACCGCGAGCCATGGCCAGCAACGACGAGCACCAGGAGGTCGTAGTTAGCCTCTGGGATGAAGTCGATGACCGGGAGATCAGTAAGCACCTGGCCCCAGTGGAGGGAGAGGATGAAGAGGAGCAGTACAGCCCCACAGAACATCTGCAGAGCATCAATGCCACTAAGCTGAGTATGTTTCTCTTTATTCTTTGTTTAGCTTGTCTAGGAAATACACCTCAGTCAGTTACAGGGTTGCTTGTGTCCAAACTGGGTTTAGAGTGAAGCTAATCAGCTGTATAAATCTCTGCTTAGCATTTCCATCAATCATGAAACAAAGTGCACTACTGATTTTGTGCTTGTGTGTTGTATGAATTGCTGAACCATGTTCTTGAAAGTTGCTGCAACAGCATCTGTTTATGGTGTAGGGTTGGACGATATGGACGAAATTTTATTTCTCAATAATCATGCCAGATGTGTAGATATCAATACGATACGATATGACTACTGGTTTGGTGAAAATCAAGTATTTTTCAGAAAAGTACAAACTTCTACTCGCACTCATGGAGGATGAGTGCGAGGGAAATCTATATTATTTATATTGTTGCTTTTTTTTATATTAATTTATTGAATGTACATATCTCGATATAGATACGATAACGATAGATCTTTTAGCCCTGGTATGGTGCATCTTTTGTTTGTTTGTTTGTTTGGAAATATATTGACCAAGAAATGATATATTATTCTCGGTCCATTTAACATATGGTATATATTGCATGTACACATTCTTATACAGTGGAATTGAAATGTTAAAAACAAAATACAAAACTATCCTAATTTTTTGGAGCACAAAAACACTACAACAAAAAACAATGAAGCAGTCTCTCTTTTCGTTTAGGAAGGCTGCACTTAAATAAATATTGAACATTTGGCACCGTGCCAGAGGAACAATCATTTATTCTCATCCCTGGCTTTGTTTGGGTTAACATCCAAATGTGTCCTCATAGGTCTCCAGTATAATATTAAGTCCAGTATTATTTGGACTTATTTCAAGCTTTCTTGCTTCAGTTATGCAAGAAAAACAGAATATTGTAAGCTTTTTTGCTCCATTTTTTTCGATTTAAAGAAAAATGAAAAGTTGATGCAGGAAGCAGAGAAGAGGACAGCAGCACCACCGCAGCATTTTGGGAAAACATTGCAGATCTTTACATAAATCAGTTGCTCCTTGTTGGAAAAATAATGACAGTAATTCACATTTTCCCCTCTTTGAGTGGGCACAGGAGGCATGAACAGAAGTGAAAGGGAGCTGCATTGATCCCATGTCGCAAAACTTCGACCACTGGTGATTGATCTGTTTTAACCCCATACCACCTTGGCACTCTCGCACAAGACCGATCCACAATTAAAAGCGCGTTAGTCCTTGGCATTTCTGAAAAGACCCAAATCTTAGAAATGTACAAAAGCCTTCGTGTTTAGTCGTGCATCAGTTTGATAAATGTGTTTATATTATGTAGCAGATGTTAACACAACAAGCAATACTGATATATCCTATAGAAAGTCATTATATTTACATAGATCACAATGCATTCATCTTCAGTAAAGTTATTACACAGTTTATGTCATTATATACAATTACAGAGATTTGTCCTAGTCTAGTTAATTAAACCCTTTTACAGAGAATTACTACTGTATGCCTAAGCCTATGTAGAAGTTTAAAAGCCTCTGGATCTCCACTTTTGTCCCAAATGCCACACAATGGACTGGTTCCATGTCAATAATTTGTCAGTTTAAGTGTTTTACAGAGGCCGTTGGTCTTCTTAAGGCAGACGTCAGCATGTTTGTTTAGCTATCTTTTGCTTATAGTGAACTGGCTTATCCAGCGGTTGGACGGCAGCGTGTCCGATGCATCCATTAACCTCATTCTTTGAATATGTGCTGTCTTGACCAAAATACATGAACACTAAATTAATGTTGATGATGTATTTCTACAGATTTCTATCCTCTAGAAATTAAGTATGAACATGTAACTTATTGACACTTAGTTTGTTTTTTTATTGGTTGTAGTCTCCAAGCGTAGATGCTGTTTTTTACTCAAAGACTCTCTCAGGTTGTAGTTGAACATGTAAACAGTGTTTTGAGGAGCCGATACATAAGAAGTATCACTATCGCGTTAATGAGTGACTGCTCTTTGTGTTATGTTTCCAGCCTACACAGTTCCCACAAAGAAAAGGAAAACAACAGTGATGCAGCAAGTTTCGACTTTGGTGTCTGCAACAGTCGCCCAGCTCAGAGAGATGGATGCTGCCATGCAGGCGCAGGAGGATGCCCGTCTCCAGAGGTTAATGAACCATGAGAGAGAAATGCAGAACAGTCTAATGAGTCAGCTTGTAGCCATGAATGAGAGGATCAGTCGAGAAAACCACGAGAGGAACCTTGAACTCGTGGACAGAATATTGTCCAGGTTCCCGTCACCTTCAGCCTCAGAACGCTGACTGAGTCTTCCTATATGAGTGACGGCTGCGACAGGGTTGTTTGTGTGTGTGTGGAGCGCTTTTAAATCTCCCCTCTACCAGCTGACTAGTGCCTAGCCCACAATGGTTTCATTTTGACTGTGTCATTATAAGGAGAGTAAGTCTCTTTGCCTTTAACCTCACGTCTGTTCAACTGTAGCTAATACAGATCCAGGTTTGAAACCAGGTCATGTTCACAGCACAGCTGTTCTGATTTTCTGCTCATGTAACCGTGTTTTCATCACAAGTTACCCAAGTAACAGATGTGCCGGCGGGGATGAGAAGGTGCAGGTGCAGAAGAATAACAGACCTAATTTGAAAGAAACAATGATGCTGCATTATAATATCCTATAATCCCCACAAACATATAAATAAAAAGCTTTTCTGAAGTCTGCTTTAGAATACATGCTGACTTTTTGCATGCTAAAGCCCAAATAATAAACTTGATAAAACTGGAGTGCTGAGTTCAGTGTAAGAGTTAATAGTTATTGCTCTAATGTCTCAGTTTATGGTTAAATGTTTGATTTGTTTCCTTACATTTTGAGATGCAGTCTTTTTATCTTGGAAGTCAGAATTGGGAATGATGGATTTTAGGGTTTGAGGGTGGTTAGATTTTAGTTTTCCTGTTGAAATGTCTCCCTGGTTTATGTAATTCTGACTTCTTTGATTAAACGGGAAACAAATTAAGCATGAAGAAACAAGCACATAATGAGACATTATTTCCTTTAGTTCAAAAATTAAGTTGAAGGACTAAGTATTATTGTGACACAAGTCATTTCTTCCACTTTTCAGATGTCAAAAAGACTTCCTCAGCAGACACCTGTTTAATCTTCATTTGTAGCTCTTTAAACAGCCTGTGTTACTCCTTCAGTCAAACCAAGTTGCTGCTAATTTAACACTCTTAGAATCCTTGTACGTTTTTAGGTTCACTGTGTTGTACCATGGCCCTGAGGTGCAAATCAATGAAAGGAAAAATATGATGACTCACCAAAACCTTTGTCTTCAAAAAGCAGAGTTTTTCTTCTACATTATCTAAAATACGTGCATACCTCCGCGCAGAAGTTTATTAAAGATGCAGCACTGTCACACCTGACTCGATCTAACGGGTCATTGTGCAGAACTTAGGCCACTGGATCGTTTTTTTTTTCTTCAAGGTATGTTGCAGCAGGGAAGCATCTCAAACCTGCAGGACTGGACTGTTAGGTTTTGTTTTTTTAAGAGACCTGCTTTGGATGCAGATGTTTCCTTGTGGGCTATTTTTAGTAAAGATTACATTTTTTTTATTTAAATCCGTGACTATAATGTCTTATTTTAAAATCCTAATGTTCTGGCAGCTGTTGGTCCTGCTCAAGGTTCATGCTGGAGAAAGCCTGTTTCACTGTACTAACATGGTGTCCGAGATACAGTTCATGTATTTGGTGTAGACGTTACGGTTCAGTATTCCCAAATAATCTGGTGCACACAGCTCCTCTCAGAGATGACCCCTGTAGGATTCCCCTGTAGCCTTAGCAAACTGCTCAGACTACACAGAGCAGATGTAAGCAACCAACAAGTGTTAGTCAGCAAATATCTCAGAAAAACCTGTTTCCACTTGTCTGCTTTTGACCGTACATGTTAAAACCTGATCCTTTCCGTGATTTTGTTCTGAAGAAAATTCTCTTTGAACCATCTGAGTGTTAGACTTTTTGGATGTGTATGATATGAGGTCAATCTGAATTTGCAGTGTGAACATGTCCCTCATTTCTCAGGATGCAGTGTCTGACACTGATGGATGCATTCTTCTGTCACCTGACATGGATTAAACAGTGATTTCCTGCTTTTTGTTGAAGGAAATGACCAGCTGAGTGTTTATTTGGGATTTGTTGAAAGATTTTTGATGTGATGTCAGTACTTGATGACATTTATGACACATGGGACCATGTCCCGGTGACAAAGGAAACTACAGTAAGCTACACATACCCCTGTTACCCGATCGCAAAGAAAATCCCTTCTTTACTTGTTTGTGAATGCTCATTTTATTCATTTTATCAGCTCCTAAAGCAGTATGAGGTGCTACGAGAAAAATGACACACAGCAGCTGACAGATTTAAAACTAGGATTTATTCCAAGAACAACAGCTGCACAGAAACGTCACACACCTGATTTATAAGTGCGCCGTTTCTCTTTATACGTTGTCATAGGTGTCATTCTTGGCTGACACGAAATTCCCGGTTGCGTTTAAAGCTTGCCA
The DNA here is from genome assembly GCA_037177035.1 of Craterocephalus eyresii. Taxonomy (NCBI): domain Eukaryota; kingdom Metazoa; phylum Chordata; class Actinopteri; order Atheriniformes; family Atherinidae; genus Craterocephalus; species Craterocephalus eyresii. The sequence goes on from JBBBVT010000014.1 coordinate 18,258,577, forward strand.
GCAATCCGGGAGAAAACGTGTCATTGAGGAAAAACACCATCACCATTTATTTTTCTCCTTCTATCCGTTTGCATTAGAAGCAGCAGTGCATTTGTTCCTGGAGCAGAGCAGGGATGAGCAGCTGGAAGCAGCTTCTCTTGAGCGATGGAAGCTGAGCTGGCTTTGCTTCATCTGTGTGACTCTTTCAGCTGAGATGTGTACTTTTATTTTAGATATCACTTCCTTGCATCCCTCTAAACTTACCAGTGTTTTATTGTTTTAGATCTGTTTTTCTTTATGGAACAATAAAGTTTTCAACTGAAAAAAAATTGAATTTCTTCTTCAATACATGCTCACATGAGAATTTGAATGTAACCTGCAGGAAGGAGGAACCCCCGCTCATCATGGGTGTCAGCTCAGGATGTGTTGTGCATTGTGGGATAGAAACGGACCCCATAACCAGCTGGGCTTCAGAATCACAGCTGCATTATGGGTTCCGTTACAATCCCACCCACAAAAAAAAAAGTGAAGAAAAAAAGAATCAGGGCTGGATTCCTGTCCACGCTGTTAAAATAAAGGCAAAAATGTTAGATACAGGAAAAATTATCTTTGACATGTCAAATAAATCCAGTCTCAGTCACTTTGATTCGAACCATTAACATTTAGAAAATAGTAGATTACCATACATTACATTTTTATACATTTATTTTATAGGTTTAGATTTGCTAGCATTTATGTTACATAACAAGCAACATGCACTGTTAGTATGGAGGCTAATATGAAAGTGAGAAGTGATCCTTTTTCTCACAGGCAGACTGAAAAGATGCAGCATTTAAAAAAAAAAAAAAAAAAGCAGTAACTTCCTCTGCACGTTTTTATTAGCTTTTTATGTGCAGATGCGACCTCATTTCACTCCAAGTCATGAGTCATTACAGCAAGTTTGACTGTTCCGACACACGTCTGACATGTTTTTTGAATTGTTTCTTTAACTGATAATCTCCCTGATAACATGCTCACAGGCCGAACTGCAAAGAAAGCCCGTATGAAGAGCTTCATTGCTTCACTGGACTGGTGCAGCAGCACAACTTACTCTCTTTAAAGGAGTCAGATTTCATTTTTTATGGAGTTATAGAGTAACAACCATTGAAATCACTTTCCCATTCAGCTGTAACTCAGTGATGTCAACTGTACTCGAGTGAAAACCACATTTATTATTTAACCACAGTTTGATTATTCAATCAAAAAAATACAAACACTGATTACAAGAAAACTGATGTTAGTCAAGTCTCAGTAGTTTCACAGTTAAAGGTGAGCATTTATTAAAATGCAGCCCTAACCCTTTAAAGAATAAAGCATTTTGAACTGATTTCAATTGAAAACAACCAACTTTTATGGTGCATGCACTTCTTTATGTTTGACATTTTTTAAGAAACAACTGATAAGTTTTGGAGAAAGATTAGATAAAAATGCCATCGATACATCTGGAGCAGTTTCTCCAGCATGCAAGGATCAAGGGGGGGGGGGGGGGGTTAAATCAGCCCCAGGTTTTTTTTTTTTTTTTTTTTTTTTTTTTTCCCCACAAGCAAAAAAGTTTCACCCCCTTTCCCCCTTCTTTTTCTTCCCCC
>JBBBVT010000014.1:18263752-18284224 GCA_037177035.1 Craterocephalus eyresii
TTTATCTTGTCTGTCTGTGTGCCATTAATATTTTGTCTAATTGTTTTAATTTTTTCACTGAAGAAGTTGGCAAATTGTGCCTAGTAACAATTTGTTTTTACCATTACCTCTTTTGTTCAGCTTTACTTAGATTGTCTGGAATTTGAAGGTGTTCATCCTGGAAAATATTTAAAAACAAAACAAACCTGAATTGACTTTTTCAGAGCATCTACCTTACAAACTCCAACTTAAATGCAATAATCTGTAAAGATAGAGAGCATTTTGTTTTTGCTTGGAGAGTCTCGGACTACTACAGGCTGCAGCAAGTCTTCATAAGTGTTTCCTTTCAGGTAAGGAGAGCCCTGTAACAAAAAACCTGATGACTCAAGGTTTTAAACAAGATTCTTGTTTTCTAACCTTATTTCTGAGCAAAATTTTACTTTTACCAAAAGAAAGGTGCAGAAAAAGAACAATAACTTTAGGAAAGAAATCTTTTATTGTTTGACCGTTTGTTTTCTTTAAAAATGGACATCAGTACACCGGAGACATTGTAACAAACTTTTTTTTTTTTCATTTGACTGAATCAAACGTGCACCTGCTCATTAATGCAGTTTTCCAACTTTCCCATGCACACACACACACACACACACACACACATTAAAAAAACAATGCATAGATGACCAGTGGCAGGAAGACTGATGGCTCCTTGGAAGAAGGGAGTAAGTGAACTCATGTCTTTTTGTATCACGCATTTGCTCGGTATGCAGAATAAGGACTCAGCCAGGTCTGGCAAGTAGTGTGCATCTGTAGTCTCCATCTGAAGGCTTGCTTTCTTCTCAAAAGAGGCGTTTCTCATAACTGTGGGAGACAGAAGAGTCAGAGGACAGATCACACGACCATCCATAATGCTTTCTGAGGTTTCCTGTTAAGACAGACGCTGCAGTAGCTACAATAGACGCACAAAGAGGAAGTTTTAACTGAGGGCTTGGTGGTAAAGACATGAAACTGAATTTTTTCATACAATAGAATAGGGAATAGGAAACCAAGCAAAACCCACTTAAAAAAATGTGTGAAAGAAACACTAGTTTATGTGAGTAGGTTTACCTGTGTAGACTGTGGACTCCACCCTCCATCTGAGCAGATGTTGTTCTCTTTTCAAATTTCAAATCTCCAGTATACATCATGGCCCTGAGGGGAGAAAGACGCTGTTAGAACAGAAATGCCAAAGCAAAGAAACCCTGAACATAAATGCAAAAATGAGAAAGACTAAGGCTAATCTAACTCCTTAGTATATACATATGGTTAGGGAAGCACCGATTACTCAGCTGCAACCAGTGACTGGCAGATCAGGTTTCGTATGTCTTGGTCCAGTAAGTATGTTTACAGTGACATGCTTGCAAACAATGGTGCAAACTTAAATAGCCCTACAAGCAAAACATTTCGAACAAAAAAACCTAAAAATCAGTATCGACTCTCTGAACATGCCCAATGTGAAACTAAGAAAGGCAAAACTATAAATGAAAACTGGCGAGACCACACCAGTAGTTTCCAGAACTTCCACAAGTCAGTTTCCATTGAGGTTTAAGAAATGTGATTTAGCTGCACTTCATTTTAAATTTCCAGTACAGAGACAAGGTCCTGTGGCCTGTTCCAGTCCTATAAAATTGTATTTCTAGTCAGTGTTTCATTAACAGTTTAGGTATTTTTCCTTAATTGTAAGCTCATTCATTTATAATGATCTGTATTCTGCCAATTGTATATAGTTATCTACATTTAGCAGACAGTAGTCTGTTATTGGTTTGGAAAACCTGAATTTAACCATCTGGGAAAACTCAACCATAAAGAGCTGCTTAAAGAAGTTTTACACAAAGTTTAGTTTGTCACATTTTCAAAACCATTGAACATTCATACTCAGGGTGGCAGCATGGATCATGTTACACAGACTCCATGTCTGATGCAGAAGTGATGCTTTGTAAAAATCCACAATATATGAACTGCTATGGAACTTTGACTGAATGGCTTTAGATGACAGAATTTCCCTGTTCTCACTGCCTCCTCTCTGAAGACACGTCTAGATTGTGGTTTCCTGATAGGTGAGCTAAAGCTAAAGGTTACTCAAAAACCAAAAAAAAGAACATATTTCTCAGATTCCCAGATCTTTACACTGGCTTCCTGTGTGCCCAAAAAGTGATTTAAACATTTTGCTGCATGTGTTCGAGGCACTGAAAGGCTCTCGGCCAAAATATACATATTTCTGACCTGCTGATGTCATATGAGCCACCGTGACTTCGAAGCTCATCTGGGTCAAGGTTGTCTTGTGCCCAGCTTAAACCAACAATCGTTTTTATGCTCTTAATATTTTGATCCAAATTACCAGAAAAGCTTGAAGTCTGCTACAAAACCCTAGTTCTTTTAAAACGGCCTGAGCATCTTTTTATGCAACAATTCTTACAATGAAAACAGAATTTTTCTTTTTGAATGATGCATTTTTCATTGATGTCTACGTCATATGTAACTCACATGTGCTCTTTTGAATACACGTGCAGCACATTGGGTTGCTTTGCATATGAAATGTGCTCTATAAATAAATGTATTTTGCCTTCTGATTATCTAATGAAAGCACTCCGACTGTTATGGACTGCAGCAAAAACCCTTCTCTAAGTACTCAACACAAGTGCACTTTAGGAAAAGGAGAGGGACATTATCCCATAAAGCAGGGTTCCTCACTCCTGATACTGGAGAGCCGCTGTCCTGCAGGTTTTCATGGCATCCTTGCTGCAACACACCTGACTCAAATTCAACAGGCAATTAGCAGACATGTGCAGAGCTTGTCCGGGTCTCAGTCAGGTGTGCCATAAAGGGTTGTTATATGCTAAAGTGACCCAAAAAAATAAAGAAATGGTGCAAAAAAAGGCCCTTTGTGGGGGGTCTCCTCACATACAATAATTCACAACACAGAAATCAAGTTGAAAGCCAGGATGTACTGTCCACACCTGCACAAGAAAACAGCTCACCAGGGTAAAAGGTGTCGTAATATTAAAATTATACAAGGGAAACTGGAAGACTGTGTAGATTTTTTTTAAAAAGGGAAAAAAATAGCAGTGCATTTTCTGTTAAACAAAGCTGGTCTCAAGTCATGATTATTAGCTTGTCTTTTGTCCACACGGACATGCTGTGCAAGTGTTTGCCGTTTTGGAGAAATAAAATGTGATTCAGCTGCATGTTAATTTACCATTTGTCGTCTGTAGTTGCAGCCAAATAGAGTGAGCTGATTTTTATGCAGCAGAGAAAAACCCCAAAAGTCCAACAATGGCAACAGTGCATGCATGCTGAAATGCAGGATTTTACCAAGATATGCCCTATGGCCAATTGTCTGTCTGGTGTATGACAGCACTTTGGTGAAGGTGGTAATGGATTAGATTTATATTGTGCTTTTCAAGGCACCCAAAGCATTTCCTTATTCAGGCTTGGTGATGATGTAGCCCCAGCAGCCCTGAGTGAGACTGAAGGAGACACTTAGTAATAGTATTGTGCACTGTGCTGGACCTATATACTGAGCTACCTCATATCTTACTACAGTGTATATACTGTATTTCAATGTTTTGGATACCAGTATGTTCTATTTTGAAGTCTGTTCATCAGTTATAAGCTTTATTTGCTGTGTCCATAAAGTCTAGGTAAATTGCATTTTTCCTCATGAAAAAGTGTGTAAAGTTGGTAACTATACCTGAGCTGCGTCAGACTTTTGGCTCCGATGTCCTGACAGGAGTGCTGAATGCCAGCCAACAGGTACGGGACAAATTTGTGGATGGAACCTTTGTCTTGCACTGCTCCAGAGACACCCTGAGCCACCTTAATCTTATCACTCTCACTTTAATGGGGGAGAGAACAAAAAGATGTAGTTGAGAGGGTTTGGTGGCAGATTATGACATGGTTGCTTAAAACTTTTTTTTGAAGTTATAATGAATGTTTAGAGAGCCAAAGTGGCAGCACCTCCAAGTCAAAGGAGAGGCTGTGATGGATCCAAATCAATAACTGATAGAAATTTTACTTGACACTCTATTATACCCCAACATACCAACTGAAAGCACGCAGCAGAAACAATGGACAAGCAAACTGAAGTTATATTGTAACCTCTGTGTGAAAAGCACTACAGAAATACTCTTGATCCCGTTACTTGCTGAAAGCTGATGCGCTTCCATGGCTGTATAAATCAATATGGTTTACTACGCTAAGGGGTAGCTGTGACTAAATTTCTTATAAAAAGCTATTTGATAAAGTGTTTGCCTCTCTGTTCTCTTCCAATCAGTTCATTAGTTTTTATTACAGAAGGCACAACTAGAAGGGAAAGTATCTGGTCTTAAAGCAGTTTTGGTTGGACTGACTATAAAGGACTGTTCCTTACATAGAGGGGGTGTGAGAGTAAATCTCTTGCATAGCTGCCTATCTGTACCTAAAATATCTGGTCTGAGACCCCAGGTTTTTGTCCATGGCATCCAGGGAGCCCATGCCACGGTATTTCTTCAGTCTGATTCCATCAGAGAAGAAATATTCACCAGGAGCTTCAGTGGTGGCAGCCAGAAGAGAGCCCATCATAACTGGAAATGCACATAGAAAAAAAAAAAGTGAAGCGTTTTCATGACAGCTAGATTTCATTTTAACTCTGGTTCATCAAAACCCCCCTCACCTGTTGATGCTCCGAGTGCAAGGGCTTTTGCAATGTGTCCAACATTCTGGATGCCACCGTCAGCGATTACTGGAACACCAAAACGCCTAGCATACTCAGAAACTTTATAGACTGCTGTAGCCTGGGGTCTGCCGCATGCCAGTACTGATGGAGAGGAGAGAGGACAGTTGCAGGAGGATTAAATGAAAGTACACACATACAGCTGAGCAGCCTAATGGCGTGACTGTGGGCTGTCTGTTCGTGCTTGTTGGTAGATCTCTAATATAGCTGTTTTTAAGCTGAACAATCTACAGGGTTTGTTCTGTACAGCTGCTTACATTTCTGTTTTGGCTGCATAAATTCAAATACTCAGCTATTTATTTTTTTTGTTTGTTTGTTTAGGAATGAATAAAACTAAGAATTGATAACATGCATAGTTAAAGGTTTCAGGAAATAATGGAATAAAAAGAAATTAGTGAATGAGCAAACAGGCTTGATGTGTTTGTTAAATGTCAGAATCAGGAAGTTAAATTTGTCACATCAGCAAAGAAATGTCACACTACCACAAGATTCCACGCTGGCACAGAGGAACCATCTGCCCCTTTCGCTTTAATACAGTCACTGGTTTTATCAACAAGTTAAACATATCATGCAAGAGTCCCACTAGATCAAAGAGAAACACAATCCCAATTCCATTTATTTTAAAAGCTTTGCATTCATTTTGCTTCTGGTCTTTTCAACTCTGTGCTGCATGGTACATACCCAACTAGTCATCCTAATTTCCTCCCAATAGATTTGACTGCCTTGACCAACACAGGAAATGTTGTAGGCAGGTCTTTGTAACATGTAGCCACATGTGAAAGCAGCCCAGTTAGGATGTTACAAACCTTAACAGGTTTGTAGACAAAACTGCCGCTCTTTTTTTTTTAACTATACAGGTTTGGTTATTACACTGTGCAGCACAATGATCAAGCAACAAATATTTTTAGTTTTTTTTAAAATCATCGTTATCAAAATTCAGGGAACTTAATTATTCTTTTATCAAGAAAAATTAAAAAAAATCTCAGCTCACCGTAACCCTTCCAGTGTGATAATAATTTATAAAAACTTAAATCATGAAACAAACCAAATGGGGGAAAAAAGATAAACCAAGCAGCCCAACACCACTGCAACATCAGCTCAACAGGGACACCATGTGGCTGCAAGTTATGTAACTCAGCAGCCCTCTGCTGATAATCTCAATGTCAAGATTGTGTGTTACAAATGGATCAAAGTCATGGATTTGAGATATGAGTGAACATGTGGAGCTGACAAAATGGCAGAAAAAGTTGGACTTTATCAGACCTTCTAGTATTTATAAGCCAAGCAGGCGAGTTTTAATCTGATTACATCATCAGACTGTTGACCAAAAGTCAGTTAAATGGCCTGGAGGAGAGCAAAATTCATTTAAAATGATTAACAGATTAGTATGGACACAGGAATAAGCCAAACCCCAAAACCCCAAAACCCAGCTCTCAAAATCTACATCTACAGATGCAAAGCTGTTACCCAATCAATGCAGCAGGCTGTGAGGGGGAGGGGAACTGTAATAGTGGAGCCAGTCAGGGCTCAGCACAAGGCAGCAGGGAAACTTACTGGAGTATCCTGTAACAGTGGTTGGGGTTTTGGGGCTGTGGAGCTTTATAGCTGGTGGTACACTGAGGGGAGCTGGACACGGACACAGAGGTGTACCAAACAGAGGTAGAGGAGAGGTTGTAAGGGAAAACAGCAGACAGGAGGGAAATAGGTAGGGAGACAGCAAAATTTAAATAAGAAAAAAAGAATATAAGGGAATGAAGAATAAACAGGACCAAATACTGATTGTCGTTGAGCAAAGACTTGGTCAAGATGAGGATACAGCTAAAGGTCAAAGACATGTAGCACTGAGAAGCGATGCACCAAAACTTGGCCAACTGACATTAAGACTGACATTAAAATTCAAACGTTAGTCAAATCAAACTGAAATGAAAATTCAAGTCAAATCGTTTCCAATCTCCAAAAAGCTCTTTTTTAAAGAGAGTGACAACAATAACTTCACAAAATATAGATCAACTGCCATAATCAGACAACGCTTACCTTTAAAACAAAATGCATATCAGATTTAAGTACTCAATATTTCTAAAATAATTGTCAAACTGCACACTGAACCCCAAGCAGTTGTAGCTTCCACCGTTTCATAACTTTCATTCTGTTCAGACAAGAGAGGTAAGAGACAGAGCTCCGGGATCAAAACTGTCAACATAAATCATAACCCGATAAAATGGAGAGGGGAAATCCCGTCTGAAAATCACAATGTTGACTGATTTAAACTGGTTGCTGTTCCATCAAAACAGAGAAAATCAAACCAAGAAAGAGTTCTGCCACCATTGTGACGCCATCTTCTAATTCTGTTTCTGCCTTAGGACCAAACCAAACATTAAACTTGTTGCTTTATGCTGCTAAACCAAAACACTCCCAACGGGTCAACCAAAGGAAAAAGGCATCTCTTGACATTGTCCTTCCCTCTATGAACATGCGGCAACAGTAGGCTTATAGGCTCCAGACTGGCAGAGATATGTGAGAAATGGGTGTGATGGGTGACAATTTCAAAGCTGGCCATCCGTCACTCACCTTCTTGCGTGATGCAGATGGAACCGCTTCCCATCCCCACTCTTAATCCATCTACTCCTGCGTCAATCAGGTTCTTAGCCTGAGCTGCAGTAACAACTGCCGCAGACAGGGGAAGACAGAAGCAATTAGAACTAAAAGGGGGTAACATGACCAGCACTTTTATCAGTGGCTTCAGAAAGCACAGTCAAACTGTTTTGTTCAACTATTTGTAGACTAAAAGAACGAAAATGGAGATTTGATAGTGGGCCGATGAATATAACTTATGTACTCTGGATTTTTGCAATGATATGATAATGTATCAAAACATTTATCCCATAGTTCTTCCAGTATAGTTCTACCTTACAGCTTTTACTTGGGAAGCAAAGATCTATTTAAGTTTTCATGCCATTTCAGACTTGAACATTTCAGTTGCATGTAGGTAAAATATAGTTACCATTTCCACCAATGACTTGTAAGTGGGGGTACTTCTCTTTGATATATTTGATCATGTTAATCTGGAAGATTGTGTTGCCCTGAGATGAGTCCTGTTGGTGAAGAAGAAACACACGTTATCCACAAATCACAATTACATAAACTGACTAAAAATTTACTTTAATCTTGAAATGAAATGAACCAAGACCAAACCAAAAGAATAAACAGCCCATTAATGATTTCTGACAAGGACCAGAGGACATAAACACATTGCAACAGTTCAACTCGTCGGCTTTCATTCAACATCTTTTCAAATCTGAACAATTGACCACCAAAGACGGCAAAAGACGTTTTTTTGCTGTTTTTAAACGGAGGGAAGAGGGAGCGGGACACTCTGGCGAAGCAGAGTGTGTTGTGGCGCTTCGGTGAAAGTTTCATGATCTTATCATGATCTTATCTGAACTATTTTTAAATTATGAGCCCTCTGGGGTCCTCCGGTACCAGCCTTATAGTTGTTCCTAAAATTAAGACTAAAACTTAGTCATTCCAGTATTATGGCTTTCAAATCTGGAACAGCCTGCCAGAGAACCTCAGGGAGACTACTGATGTTTTTAAACAGAGGCCTAAGTCCTACTGTTTTACCTTAGCTTTTAACTGAATCTTATTTTATGTTTTTTTTTTTGTCATAAACTCCTTTTATGTGCATTTCTATTTCTGCTCTCATCTGTTCATATTGTTTTAAATCTTGCCATTACTTTTTAACCCCAGTGTTTTCCTCGTGGGGATCCTTTACACTGGTGTGATTGCCTGCTAGATCTCCATGGTCTTAATTTTAAGCAAAAGACAAAAGGACTGAACTCACAGTAACAAGTTTCTGGTAGGGGACCCAGTGCACATCTATACAAAATATTTAGCATTTATGATGCAGACTAACAAGAATATAGTAAACATGGGTGTTTTTCTGCCTCTTAAACAGTAGTCCTCTTTACCAGTACGACTACATCCACCCCACTCTGCACCAGCAGGTCCAGTCTGTATTTGTCATCATTGTGGGTACCGATAGCAGCACCACACAGCAGCTGTTTTCGAGAGTCTTTGGAAGCCAGAGGAAAGTCTCTGTTCTTCTTCAGGTCTGTGCGAGCAATGATGGACACCAGGGAGCCCTCCTCATTCACTATGGGCAGTTTCCCTGCAGAAAAAGCCACGGAGATAAAAAGCAACTCAAACATGTAGACTAGCCTTCTCATGTACTTTATTTAGCTTTTACTTTAAGTTCATAAATAAAAATAAAACAACTTTTTAAGCAAGAGAACTGTCATCACCTTTCTTACTCCTCTGTAGGATTTCATTTGCTTGCTTCAGTGTCACTCCAGCAGGGGCAACCACTAGATCCTCTAGTTTTGTCATCACCTGTCAAAACAATAACAAAAAATGTTCAGAAAAATCTAAATTAGCAGATGTGAATTTTATTTTCAAAGGGTGGTCTGGAGTCATCCCAACAACTTCATGTGTGTAAGACTTGGACAGGAGGCAGGAGAAGTATTGTTTGGTTGGCTTCTTTGGTTATAGTTGCTGTGGTGCATGTCCAGCAGCTGGAAAAATGGACATGCAACTCCACATCTAGCTCCACCTTTCTCCTGTTCCTAATGTTGCAAATCTTTCTTCACTTTTTGAAGCTGATGTCTTGTTTTGGTGTCAGTTTTTTTTTTTTAATTATTGGAAAAACTGTGTGCAATATAGATCATCTGTGAACTTGGACAGACAGTGTTGGCCTGGCTTCAGCTGCCCCCCACTTTCTTTAAACATAAGCAATACAGCAAGGTGCATTTGGCCTCAGTCCACTGATGACATCATGGTCCGGGTTTAAGAACCCCTTTTTTTGACGTCCTTTGAGAACCGAATTGTCAGTTTCCGATCCAACTTTATTTCAGTGTGAATGCACAAGCCAATTCAAATTTAGGCTCAGGAACCTACAAAGGTGTGAAAGCCCTGAGTCCCAGGACCCTTAACAAAGATGTGCACCTTCATTGATTTCTTCATTTTATTACAATTATCACGTCAACAATCCGATTCCACGATGCATCACTATGTGTTGCATCCTGAATTGTCCTTAATACTGCACATTGCTACTTTTTTCATCATGAAAACAAGCATTATTATGGACTCCCTTTTTTTCCCCCGTATTAACAATTATTTCATAAATCAAATTGAATGCCCTGAATATTACAAACATCCTAAAAATTTAAACAATTTTATTTTCAGGTTGAGAACTTTATTGTTCCACTGCCAGAAATTCAATAAACGTCATTACTAAACAACGCATTACTTATAACTGATTATGTTTTGTCACTGCATCGATGCAAAATTTTCCACATTGCGATGCATTCTAGAAACGATTACATTTACCTTAAGGGCTTGAAAGTCATTGAGGTCTTGCATGTTGTTGACACGCTAAAATCACGTGGGTAAGTTGGGCCATTGTGGACACGTGATTTGTTTACACTCACAACCCTAACACAGGTCATAACAGTCACTGTCTATACCTTCTTATATTTGTATGTGTGAATATGTCTCAATTACTTACTGTGCAGCTAGAATGAGAGATTTTAATGGTTTTCTTGATTGTAATTATGAAGGAGCAAAATATTCTATTTTCCCCTGATACTCCAAAATTATATTACTAAAAACCCTCTCTGAGCTTTTTTCTAGTCCACAAGGAAATGTGGAAAGGAAAAAAAGGCCAACTTTTATTCAAAGGTTTTCTGGATAAAACATTTTATCAACATGCATTGCTGACATCACGGTAGCAGACACCAACAACTCCTGATTAATAAGGAAATTTAAAAATACAAAAATAAAGGTTTGTCTTAGCTTTTCTGGGACTATTCACCTCACTCAGTGGCAGGTTGTGGTCCTCCTCTTTGAGGAAATCAATGTCTCTAGAAGAGATGATGCCCACCAGCTTGCCGCCCATTTTGCCACTGTCTGTGATGGGAATACCACAAAAACCATGACGCGCTTTGGCCTGGAAGACATCAAGGACTCGCTCGTTGGGACTCATTACCACAGGGTCTGTGATGAAGCCCTGCTCATATCGCTGGAAAAGAGGGAGGGAGAGAGAGAAATGAGGGGAAGGGTAAAGTTAAGGATAGCAGAAGACGGAGCAATTAAAAAGAAATCCCTGCCTACCAACATTCTACAGCTGGAGAGCAAGGGAAGCGGCTAAAACCACTACTTTACTACGAACAACCACAATGCTGCAGAGACTAGGACTTATACTTTACACAAAAACATCATGCAACATCAGGATAATCAAAATGAGACTAATGTCTAAAAGGAGTCATGATACTAACATGTGATAGATTGGAAGCTGAAAGAGGAAATGGAAACAGTTACTGTTGAGCAGCAAAAAGAGCAAATAAAGTGCATTAAAGATGAACTATAAGAAATGGTCCATCACACTACCTTGACCTTGCGAACTTCATTAGCCTGAAACTCTGGAGTGCAGTTGTGATGGATGAAGCCAATGCCCCCCGTTAACTGAAAGCAGTACCATGAGTAAGCATTGCATTGTCCACACTCAATATCACTAAAAGAGAGCCAAAGGAAACTGTGTGTATCAGTGTCATACTCACTGCCATAGCAATGGCCATGTTGGCCTCTGTTACTGTGTCCATGGGAGACGACACAAATGGGGTCTTCATAGTGATTTGTTTTGTGAGTGCTGATGTCAGGTCCTAGGCAAAGAAAAACCAATATTGAAATACTTCAGTTCAGAAAATGACCTTACATGCTCGCACACTGAACGTTGCCCTAAATTCAGATTAGTTTAACGCAACATCAGCTTTTCTCAGATTTAGTGTCTTTTTAATTGACGTTTCACTTACCACTTGGTCAGCAGTAAAGTCAATGTAACCTGGCAGAATAAGAAAGTCACTGCGGGAGAGAAAGAATGCCTGTTTAGGGTCAAAGCATTTTTTGATCGTGCAACAACCAACAACAAAATTGCTTCTGCAAATCAAAGAAGACAGGAGAGGACAGATTCCCGATCCGAGGCATCACATTTCAGATTGCAATGCTGAGCATCAGACATCATGGAACAAATGCCTGTCTCACACCTTAACATTTTGTTTTTTTTATGGTCTCAGGGTTTGGTTAGTTGTTGAGTCACTCTTTTAACTGGCCTCTCTCCTTTTCTTTTTGCTGGCGTAGAAGTGGGTTTGAAGTGAGGCCAAGCAGCAAGGAAGAGTAACTCATAAATGAAGGGAGAAACATCTGCAAACAGGTCATCTTATCTTAGAGCAGCTACTATCTGTGAGCACTGACATTTATTGCACATTCATCACTAACTAGATGAATGTGCAACAGGGGGAAAAACAGATCACCAGTGATCATCTTCTTGTTAATGTACAACCCAGACTGCAACATGGCAGATTCCTGGACTTCATTCATCCATTCATTATTACAGTGTTGCTTGGCAATAATAAGACATCTCATATCAACCTTATAGTACAGGTAGGAGCTTCTAGCAACTTTTCCTCTAACTGGTGTGACAGCCAATACGTGTGACAGCTGATATAACATTTAACTGGTGCAGGTCATCAACTATCCAATTTCACAAAAAATCAGTTTTAAACGCAACTCTATCAATAGTAAAGATTCCTCAATATCGACACTTTAAAGATTACGTCATTAAAGATCACATCTTAACCATAGCGGTAGATCAGACCTGTAAAAAGTGTTTGTGATTTCTCACATTTACAGAATAGGGAAATTAAACTCCTAAAAACAAGGAGTAAACAGAGCTAAGGATGCACAGTTTTAAAATACTTTATATTTGGAAAGTTGAAGGCCAGATTAATACATTTCAAATCAATTCTTGTTGAAACAAGGACTACCTTGGACAGGGATCACCAAATCCACACCTGGTGGGGTAGTGTCCTGTAGGTTTTCAATGTGTCCCTGCTTCATTGTGCAGAATTCTATAAGCTCTTGATCCATTAAGTCAAGTCAGAAGTGTTGAAGTTGGGACACATGGAAAGCCGGCAGGACACTGGTCGAAATAGTCTGGATTTGGTTTTCCCTGACCTTGGAGATGTTTTATTTATGCAGCTGGGATCGTCACAAAACCATATAACAGAGATCTAAGTCAGGACCTAAATTTAGGTCCATCATTCATGTTAAAAGAATGGCTCACGCCCTCTTATTTCCAAATGTCTCCCATTCAGATTGGAAAATGTAGTGGTAACGTTTTGTTTTTGCTTTTTTGTGGTTTTAAGGACAATTACTTCTGGTACAAACTTTCATGACATATAAATAAAAGTAAAACAGACTTGGGAGCTCTCGATGTACAAGAGGGACGTCTCCCCCTTATAAAAAACATATTTTGCTATACTCCGATTATACTTTTAGTTCAGTAAACATGAAATCTATGCGTGTAACAGTGCCTTTTACTTGTATGTGAGCCCTTCTCCATCGCCGAACAGCTTCTGCCCGGTGAGCCCGTCGTCCGGTACGTAACCGGTCTGCCCGCTGATGAGGTAGTCCGCCATGTCAAAAAGGATTCCCAACGGCAGACAAATTACCTCAATACTCCGTTAAGGTAACAAAAGAAAACAAATAAACACACTGCCTACGCAATGGTCCAAGAAAAATAAAACCGATAAGTTTCTTTCCAGTCGTTGACTTGACCTCCGTCCCGTTATGCTAACGGTTGTGTCTTCCGACTCCTCGCGCTTTCAGGCAGCAGCGTTGACCCCCTTGCTGTAACTGTCTGACACTTTAACAGCTACGACTGAGCAGAAAGGGGTCTTTGTAGAAATAATTTCGTTTTTGTAGTCTCAGTTAGCTTACCCCTGCTGCTCATGGTCTGCCCGCAGCTCCAGACACGTGCAACACTTCCCGCTGACGGCTTCCGACGGTAACGTCACATCCGGTTGATTCCCTCGCTTATTTTGACAGTTACTCCTTCATGGATGCTTCGTCTTCTTTTTGCCATATGGAAAGCTACTGAGAACATCCTAGTAAAGAGTACTACGAAAAAGGTCTATTTATAAAAACGAGCTCGTTGAAATGCTGATGTAAAAAAATAAAAAACTGAACTAAAGCATAAAAATTTAATGCATTATACGCCGATTTTAAAATCATACGGCATCAGTAGACTATAAATATATTTATCTACGGAGCAAACTCTGTACCATAGTTTTAAAAAAGTAACTATAAGTGAATCAAACTTTTGCATACCAAAATGGAGGTGTTTTATAATGGAGGAGTCTGCTTGTCCTTTGGAATAAACACTTGAGGGTGCCATGGTCTGCACACTGTGTTACATGTGAATATCTAACTGGGTCATACAAGAGGTCAAGCAAAGCAGGGGAGCAGTAAATACTATCCTGGTACACCGATACACTTCACTATATACGGCTGTAGCAGAGTCACTAGGCCCATCAACACAGTGCCAGTCTGATAATGTCAGAGGTGGACTTGGTTTCTTTAAAAGCAAAAAGTCTTTTGGGATTTTTTGTACTTCGGAGTTGTTGAAAATGAATGCATTTTGGGAAATGCAAGGACAGGCAGTATACATATGGATCTAATTATTTCAATTTGTAGTACAAATGTACCCCAATGTTTTATGAATTTCAAATGTGACCTATTATTAGAACAATGCAAAACATCTTACACTCTTCTTTTCTTGACTTCGTTTTTTTAGAATTTATACTTAGTGCACCACAACAATAATGGATTATTTGTCAATGCTGAAGCAGTTAAATGACCCATTATTACCCGCATCTACCTAACCAATGCTGTACTCTTTAAGCAACATTTATATTCAATAGTTACCTTCATAATCAAATATCAGTCAAGGCTTTGTTTCATTATGAGGTGTTATCAGGTGTTTTAAAGACAAATAACTTATGACTGCTTTGGAAATGCACATGTTTTTATCACAAGCAACTGTTTAGTGTTGTATTTGGTCTGATTGTGTAAGTGTAATCATCACACAAGACACAGGGTCCGGTTTTAAAAACTCTCAGTAACTCTATTTCTGTATTAATGTACAACCGTTGAAAATTACAGCAATTTTTTTGTTTTTTCTTTTTTTAAACGATCTATCAACAGCCATTTTCCAGAAGAAAGGTGAACAATAACAGAGCTGGAGGAAAAGAAAAACCAAAGAGGAGATGAAAATGAGGTGACAACAACAAAGGGTGAACAGAGCGTATGATGGTAGGAGACAAACGCAATCTTTCTTTTTTGTGGTGGAGTGTTTGAGCATGACTGTGTTGGCGTGTGCATGCCATGTCAATGTCAGTGGGAGGTGCTGCGATGTGTGTGAATGGCAGATTGCACTTGCTGCACCAAAACAACTTCATCATCTGATCTGTGGAGGTCTGTGTAAGCTTTTAATGGAAAAGACTCAATCTGGCTTGGATTGGCTCAAGCTTTGCACAATCCAGCTACTATATTAGTATAATAAGGTAAAGAGACAAGAAATTTCGGTCATTTCAGTAGGTAATTCAGTCAACCTTCAAAATCATCTGTTGGCTAGCAGAGGCAGGCGTACCTCCAGGTTCAACATAACACAAAGGAAAAAGAAGTCAATGTGAAACACTGGCAAAAGTGGGGAAAAAATAGCAAACAGCTGCCATCTAAATACACACTCTAATTTGATACTCTCTTGGGTGTATGAACACGAATCCTGTCGGATAATACAAATTTCTGTTTTTGTTTTCAAAGAGTATTTAGGCATATTTAGAATGAATCTCTGAACAGAATTAACAACTTTTTAACTTTAACAGCCTTCATACTCTGCTACTTATTATTCATTATATGCAGCTGGTCAGGTTGATGAAAGTTAAAAACAGATCCAGCAACGGCAGCAACATGCATCTTCTACTGTTCACGTACCACTCTGCACAAGCTGGAACAAGTCAGGGTTTACAACAGCTGATGTAAACAAACATCTCAAAAAGAACTACTATACCACCTCTGGCAATTATTTTATTCATTTCTATAGTCCCTCGCACCCCAGAAGATGATGCGTAATTTAGACCAGACCTGTTAACTAACCCAGTGGAAACACCGTTTACTCACTGCAAGTCGATTTGGTTTGTATTAGACCACAAAATACAGATCAGCACCATCTCGTCAATTGAAAAAAATATATTCTCCCATTAAAAGCTAAAGCTTCTTTATCCTCAACGGGGGATGTTGTGTCAGAATAATTCCACCATAATAGGATAACTTTAGAGATGAACTTACATCTGGATCAAAAACTCTAACAAAAAAATGTACACGTTAATGTTGGAGTATGTGAAATTCAGGTAAACCCATGTTATTTTAAAACATTATACCTCAAAGTGTGACCAGATATAAAAGTTGAAACAAGTGTTACCATGGTGAATGAGATGCGAGGAAGCCAAAATGTGTAAATGAGTGGAGAATGAAACAAGAAAGGGGCAATACAATCGTGACATTCTGCGACCCTGCAGATTTATGGGAGTGAGAGGAGGGAAAGCCGGAACCAAAAAAAGTAACTGAGCGAGTGTCGAGAAGCAAAGGGAGGGGTCAGTATGACTGCGCTAAGGGATGGTCGTGGAGGGAAACAAAGGTAGGAGGCAAGGAAAAAGGTACGGAGGGAGATGCTGGTGCTTTGCAGTCGCGTTTGGAGCCTCAGGTGTCGTGGAAATCCTTCAGCAGCGTACGTCGCCTCTGCTCAGCAATGTGCATCTGATTCTCCAGATCCTGGAAAAAAATATAGAAAGGAAAAAAGTTATTAGTAAGATATGATCAGTTCATATATGATGTAACTGGCAGTAGGTTCCCACAGACTGTACAAAATAAATTTACATCCTGGAAACATCTCTTCACTATTATTTCACATTTCCCACCCCATCTATCCTTTATTCTGCTCTCTTACCCCTCTGTCACTGGCGCTGGGCTCGCTCTCGCCTACCACCACTCCTCTCTCATAGCTGTCGGCCCGTTCCACCTTCCACGACAAGTTTTCTATCTCTGCTTCCAGCTGAGCCTGTTGGTATTCAAACTGCAGATGACATGGGACACAAAGAAAGGCAGAAATATTAGTTAAAAGTAATGAATTCATTCCTTGACTTACGAAATATTTTATCCCCAAAACACAGTTACGATTACTGGGTCAAAATTCAAAAACAATGAGTAAGAGGTACAAGGAGAGGGAGAGATTAAATATCACCGTGTGTGAGTTCTGCTTGTTTGTTTCTCACCAGTTTTTTGCGTGGGCCTGACTCCATGTAATAGGCGTAAGGATAGGTATACTGCAGTGTGTAGCGACACTGCAAACAAAAAGAAAAACAGACACCGATGGTTTTGTAAAGACAGAGATAAGTTTTGCATATTTAGACTTTAATCACAGGTGGTCAAATTAAAAATGACAGTTCATTTATTAATTATATATTTCAAGCTTTACATGTAGATGTAATGTATTAATCCATGTGTACAGGGGCATTAGAGTACACATCTTTACTTTTAAAGCTCTCAAACGACAGAAAAGAAAGTGTTCATAGCAGAAGCTTGATTGAAATTAGCTCTTATGGTAATAAATCATTGGTGTTGACTGATAAACTTTCAGGATGTTTTATAAGTGTATACAAAGAAATGAACAGAATGTGTTTCAAACTCAGGTATAACATACACATGTATAAAAGGTGGTGTGTTTTAGATGTATACACAGTTTTTTAAACTAAATGACCAAAAAAGAAAAAAGGTGAACAGCATTAATACTCGTTTGGGCTTTGTTTTTGTTTTTTAACCACAATTCTCACATAACTCACAAATTGTACAACATTTTTTATATAGTACCTTGGCAAGTAGCTTTGCAGCATTATGCAGATACTGCCAGTCAATCCATGTTCCCAGATTGTTCATGACTCTCTCCTGGATCTTCTCCTGGATTCTCTGGTACGTCTGAGCCTCCAACTGCAGAGACTTGTTGTGATTCTCCCACTTTTGGAGAAAAGAGATGAATTAGACATACAAACTGCATTTTCCCTTTCTAATAATCAGGCAAAAAGTAAAATTAACTCTGTTTTATAAGTCACCAGAAGAACTTTTCTGATGCATTTTAATATTTAGACGAGATATTTAAAAGATTCAAAACATCTGTGTCAATTTTAAAATTGTTATATTCTCAGTCCACCATTAATATTTACATAGTTAACATTACAGGTAGCTTTGTAGTATCTGGAAACTGAAATTATCACCATCTCTGGACTCTGGAGTAACTTAAATGTGACCTCCATTAGGGATTTTCAGTTTCAATAAAACAATCTAAGCAGAGCTGTACACCAAAGATGAAGAAGATCAAAGAGGAAAGAGAGTGAGAATGGAGCGAAGTCATCCATTAGAATTCCCACATTAATAATGGCAGGTCAACATAAACAATACATTTTGAGGAAATATAAATAAATTAAAATATTTAATCTTTTTTAACACCTTATTTAAGTAAAACAGAGATATCAGAAAATATTACAGTCTTTTTAGTTGAGGTGTTTTCTACAGAGTTGAGTTTCTGAACTTTTAAAATGAGTCAACTGATTCCCTTCAAAGAGGAAAAACTCACCCTCTCAAAGTAGAAGAGGTATTTCTTAAGGGCCTCTCTGGCCTGAGCCTGCTGGCTCTGGTTGACTATATCAGGGTTTTCTTTGTAGCGACTGCACTCATAGTATTCACTGCCATGAGTCTTCCAGTCTCCAAGACACATCCAGCAGAAGTCTTTTAAGAAAAACAAAACACATCTTTATGGAGTCTACACACCAGTTTGACACATCATGAACATCAACATCTGCATATATTTCCATGATAAAAACATACTGGGTGAGTTTAGTATTCCAGTCAACAGAACTTAAAGTTAGCTGATGTGCTGTTGTTGCTATATTTCCGTCTCTCTACATGATTAACCAAAGTTTTCACCACATTTTTAATCTGATAAACTAGCTGGTGACATGTGAAATGCACCGCTGAATATAAACTGTCAAATGCGACTGCAGCTATAATTTTAGGTAAACAAGTCAACTATAGTAAATACTCTTCTAGAGACTGATGCTAAGAAGATGCAAAAAGGCAAGTACTGGTAATTCATTCCTGCTTTTCATACTACTGATATGTAGAGATTGTTGATATATAATTCTATACAATATACAGTTAAAGAAATTCCTCACGGTAATAATTTTTCATTTTGCGATAAAAAAACGAAGAAATTCCTATAGATTACATAATTGTGCTCTATACACCTGCAGTCTAATTCGTGTAAAGTGGAGCGGACATGCTTGAAAAATTTGTTCCCAAAAATGCTCCAACTCTGTTACCTAAACTGGTTCGGTTTTACCTCACTACAGTTTTGCAATACAGGTGTACTACTTGAACTTAAAGGGGAAGTTCGGTATTTTTCAACCTGTACCTATGTTGTAGCATGCTATACGATCATTTACTCACCCAAACAGTTGTGGCGCAACTCGAACTCCTTTAGAAGATATTCGGTCCACACATGATCAGCTTATATCCATATAATGGAAGCGTTCGGGGCAAGTGCCGCATTTTCTGCCACAAAACTTCTTCATTTACCAATGTGTTGTTACCAAATGCTAGTCCGATCCCTCCGTGATCTGGATTCAGCTTGTACTTCCTTTGTTGTGATCATTCCGGGTCCTTTCAAGGCTCTTGCGCTTACCTGCGATGGGGATTACGTCACTACCATGAGCCATGGAAAAAGGCAGTTTTGTGGCAGAAAATGCCTTATTTGGAGGCCGAGTGGCACCTGCCCCGAATATGGATATGGATAAATGCTGATCGTGTGTGGATTTAATTATCGTCCAAAGGAGTTCGAGCTCGAGTTTTCTTTTTATCACAGTTATTATAAATGATGTTTGAAAAAAAAAAAAATTATTGTGATAAATCTTTTAGTCAATATCAATACTAATATTTAGATTTTGTATTAATATTTAGATACAACAGGTGTAAAACTTAGATTTTGGGAGAAAAAAGGTTAAGACAGAAGACCTTACCATGTTTGCACTTGGAACATTGCTGAAACATAAAATATACAGAAGGGAGTCAATTCATGAACCAGCAGCCTTTTTTGCAAGTCACACTTTCGATCTGAGCTATGTAGCAGGTAAACAGGCACATTGTAATTATTCAGTTATTGCCTGAACAAGAAAAATACATACAGCTTAAAACAATTAAATCAAAAAGGTTACATTTGAGAAAATCAGCTATTTGGATCATTTTTAGCATTTCCTGTATCCTAGGAAAGTGTGATTTTCAGCCATTACTTACCATGTGATTGCACCCTCCATTTTTCTCAATGCAGATATTGCACTTTGGACACTAGTAGAGAAAAAAAAGAAGCTCTTAAATTCCCAATCAAATCAGTTCAGCTAAGTTGTAATTAAACTACAGAACTGTTGTTGTGATACATCACATAAATGTAGATTTTTTTGTAATAAACATTTTGTGTGAGCATTTAAAATAATGTGTTGGTGTTCAAGTGCAGTCTTCATACATCTTTAGTGTGTGCGCTGATGTAGTTAGCAGTCTCTGAGTCGTCTGCACATTTGGTCAGCCATTTCCGAATCGTTGCACAGTCTGTGGGTGCATGATACATCTGACGACATTTAAAACTGAAGGAGAGACAAGGATTACATAGAGCGTTAATAAAAATTCAAGCAGCCCCAATATAATCTGATATGCTTTAAGGAACCAATATTAAAACAAGGTTATATGATTTA
>JBBBVT010000014.1:18284324-18296212 GCA_037177035.1 Craterocephalus eyresii
ATGATTTATAAAACAAACATTTGGTAGCCTTCCATTGTACTATTTTTAGTGGAACATTTAGCTAATTTCACTGCATGTCTTTTTGTTACCAACATCCCAGTGTTTCTGGAAACAGGCCAGGGTTTTATTAATTACATAATGACACCCGATCCTAAATTATGCATCTTACCAGAAGACTTCACCACAGCGGCACTGCACCCTTCGTGCCCGAGGCTCCTGCACCTTGATGACGATGGGACAGTCTGCACCAGGACACAACTGGAATTGGAAGTGACTCTGCAAAATGCACAGACACAAAATTAAATGAACTGATGTTAAATCTGAACAATTATTGTCAGACCAAATTTTTCATTCAGAAAATTCATCATTGCATCGTATTTTTCAGATTTACAGCGACTATTTTTGGATAAGTGTTTTAAATGTTTTTTCTAGTTTTTTTTCATTGTTGTGAACAACACCACAAAAATTAATTTAGTTCACCTTAATAGTAGACATAAATTTGAACCCAGAAGATGACAACTGAATATGTATGTAATCTGACTGAATTAAAAAAATTAAATTATTATTTGGATATTGTAAGTACTGTAGAATTAAGTGCACCAAGACCCAGTCACCTACCTCAACATAGTCTCTGAAGAGGTAGCGTCTGTATTTGTCCTTCAGCTCCTCTCCTGGCAGCAGTGGCAAGACATAATCTTCTGGCATATGCAAGGAACAGTCCTGAGCCATACACGAGATTCCTGAACACACAAAAACACATTTCGAATTAAGAGTCTTGACTCATATTGGAAACATGTAGCAGTGTTTTCCAAAGAATTACTCCACTTGATGTGGTACCATACATGGTGAGGGGGGGTGGTATGGTTTTAACAATAAAAGAGCATCACTTATTCTACTGCACGGCTGTGGAATCAGTTCAGTAAACACAGCACTGTTGGTTTGAGGAAAGTGGTCCACTTGGCTGATCTTCTTTCAATAAATACAGTATTTCACCTCTTTTAATGCATTCTTGTCTAAATCAGAACCAAAACGGTGTATCAGTGGCAGATCAAGCAGGATAGTCCATTCTGTGCTTTGACACGTGACACAGCTGGACAACAAAGGATTATCAGTCCTGGCTTGAAAGTTAGACACCCTCTGCAACAGGAAGTAGCAAGGCATTATATGGGAAAAGTGTGCTTTATTTCAAATCAAATCACGGACTAGCTCTTTAAAAATTTAATTAAAAAGTTGGCCAACAATATCCTCACTACTAACCCTTTCATATACGTTCATGTCTAGGTTGAAAGTGCTCATGAAGGGGAGATGATAGAAGGAGATGTAGATACACAGCGTAACAAAAGGCTATAACTTTGGTGTTTAATTGTGTTGATAACAAATAAATTCAACTCTGTAGAAGCATTTGAACTGATTAGTGACTCCAAAGGTTTTAATCGCAGTTTTGTTTGGTTTAAGCAGACAGATTTTTGTGTTACACTGACCCAGAAACTGTATTCAGGTCATCAGTTACCGTAAACATGTCCTTGGGGCAGCTGATAGACACTTATCAGACTGAGGCTCTGCTTATGTGGACTGACTTTATCAGAGAGGCCCTACCAGAAGTAACACAGAGACACGAAGCTGCATATAAATGTGCTCCAATAATCTGCTATAACACCTACACACAACCAGTGGACAGCGAGTGGGGTAAACTGTATAGGCTTTAACACATGCACAGCATAGTTCAACAACTTTAAACTGATCTACGTACACACCCACACACCCATCTGCTATCCTGCTGACACAAGCACACTAGCGCACGCATCGATTATCATGAGGCTGCAGCAGCAGTTCGCATGCTAAACTTAACAGGTGGGAGTCATCAAAACATCCTTTATGCAGTGGAAACTCCTTTATCTGGCAATTCTTTCTCGTCTTATCAAATCCAATCCACAAAGACCATGTTAACAAACACAAACCTGAGCTCTAAAGTCCAGGATGGGCAGTATTTTCCATCAGTGAGAACCCTGGTGTAACCATTATGCAAGCCCTCATCACTTAGACGGAACTCAAAGGCTAAATGTAATGTTTCTATTGGAAAAACACACTCATTTACACACCAGGCTATAAGTAGACAAAGTGCGAACATAAAAGGAAAACAAGTAGGCCTTTAGGTGTACTGATCACACAAAATGTGACTCACCCACTCAAATACCAGCTTTTATGACTACAGAGATGTACACAAATCACACACTGTACAGTACTCACCCACTCCTATGCCATCTTTGACCAGTACGGTGCAGTGCTGCTCCCAGCATGCTTTGCAGAAGGAATGCTGGCAGGAAAGCGCCAGCAGGGAGTCTCTCCGTACAACTTGTAGACACACACCACACTGGAGGGACTGAGGGGCCTGAAAACACAAAAAACGGCGTATTTACAAACACACCGGTCCTTGTACCACTCTAAGAAATACAAGCAAAACGTTTTTCAGTAAATGGGTGCTTTTTACAATCTAAGATTGGTGTGTAAAATACAAATGGTGTCTAAAGAAATATTCCAATAACTTGAGTTCAAAATATGTAAATTAAGTAAAAATCACATAATATCTGTTTCAGCATGACTGGATCAGCTGCTTCATTCAAATTTAACACTTTAAAGTAAATGTCAGAGCAGGAAAACCAGCAGAGAAAAAAATGTACACTCACAGTGAATGACCTGCAGGTGCTGCTGGGCTGGACCAGAGCATCCGACAAAAGCAGAGAAGAGTTGGACTTATATCTGAGGGAAACATACGCAATCAGTGTTCGATACAGAATTCAAGGTGGCAAACAAGCGTAAAATTCCCTTTTCCCACATCCAAATATTATGTCATCTAAAAAATATACTACTATATAAAAATTTAAATTTATTGACGGTTCTGCAGGACAAACAATAATAGAAAGGGACAGAGAATATAATTAAAGAAAATTAACAACAAATTTGAGGGAAATCATACACAGTAGGATATAGACATTAATGAGAAACATCAAGTATAAGAAAAAGATAAAGTAGAAATGGACAGACTAGCGAGAAGGGAAATGGAAAACTTGATTAAATAAAAGTCTAAGTAATAAAATGGAAACAGGGATTGGGCAGGAGCACAAAAGTCATACCTGTCCACAATTTGTGAAATCCGCCAGTGAAAATGCACCAGGATCAGTTTTGCTACTGATGGTAAAACCTGTAAGACAAAAAAGCAAATAACTGAATTCTGATTCAATGAGGTTTTACTCAAAGCAGCAAACAAACTGAAAAGCAAACAGCCTGACACTCATCTGATTATGCAGGGAATGGACAAAGTGATATGCAACACTTTAATAAACCGAGGGCAAACTCCAAAGGAGGGAAAAAACATAGGGTGCATTTACTTTTTTTTGTGGGAGGGGGGGGGGGGGGGGGGGGGGGGAGGGGGGGGGTTTTTTGGGGTTCCAACGTGGAACCCCCCCCCCCCCCCCCCCCCCAACACACACACACACATCACATTAATTTTTAACAAAAATCCTGTCAGTTAAAACACTTTGAAGACTGATTACAGCGTGACATTTTGGTTATCGCTTAGAAAGATCCTTGAAGATAAGTGCATCTGAACAATCATCAACAGATTTTACATCCTATCCAGACTTTGTGGCTAATTTGTAAACATTTGTGTGTCTTATCATAAAAACATAACAATGTTGGCATTTCTCACACACACACTGCCTTGGTTTTCTTATGTTTTTATGGATGAAAAAGAGTTAACACTTACACTCACACATATTTTAATTCATTTCATCTTTGGTAAACCGGAAGTCAAGTCTGTCTGACGTTAGTATGTTTTGATGCATTTTGCTATACAAGGAAAAACACACACCTTCAGTGCAGCAGCCACAGTGTTTACTTCTTCTGTCAGCACCCGCTGGCTCTCTTTGTATGTCAGACAGGTAAACTGGTACTCTTCAGGATCAAAGGAATCAGCGCCCTGTTGCTCCACATCATTGGCAACCCCTTCATAATAGGTTTCAATGTCGCCCGGATCCTCTTCCTCTCCTCCGTCGTCTTCATCATCTTCTTCAGAGATTACTCCGAAGTCTTCCTCATTGCTGTCTGATGCCTGGCTGTTCATGTCCACAGACATCAAGTCGACTGCCTCAACCACCCAGACAGGTAGACAACTCGCCTACCTGTCGGATCCAATTGGTCCAATAATAGCTGAAATGGCTTGGCTGAAGCTCAGTCTCTCTTTTATCCCCACCTTCTTTCCACCTTGTGTCTTTGTTGAGAGACACCCTGCCTTTCTGTCTGACTGAGGCGCGTATGAAGCGCACTCAGCAGCAGCGGAAGAAGCAGAAGAAGTCACACTCTCCGTCACTCATTTGGAAACAGGGTTCCAGCACAATCTGAGGATGGAAGAATAAAACGGAGACCAGAAAACGTCAGTGAAAAATGTGCAAAGGGAGCTGTGGGGATATAGGTAGGGATAAGATTTCTTAGTTAAAGTAGCTTATTAAAACATATTTTCCAAGTAAGTAAGTTAGATTCACACAGTAAAGAGCTGAAATCTCTGCACCGATGTCTTCAAATGACTTGAATCATGATTATGTCCTGAAACAAATAACATGATTTTCTTCTAGTAGAGCGCTAGTTTGGGCATGCTTGAGGTAACTGCAGTTGCGTGGAGTCTTTAGTAAAAAATATCTGATGCATTTATAAAGCAGAAAAATCATCAGAATGAGATCAACATCATTGGGAACTTGCATCCATTACTGAATTGGGGGGTATATCGCTGACTTATAGCCAATTCTACATTCTCCAATAAATTTAACCATGTCTAAGTAAAGAAAACGTTTATAAAGAACTAGTTAATATTAATGTAAGGCTGGTGTACAAAAGGATGGTATAAGGCCTAGGCAGGTAGCCAGGAAATGTTAACCGCTTCCATCTTTAACCAAGTTATGCACACTGGTGTTGCAAAATTGGCTGATAGAGACCAGAATCTATATGATATACGATATCTAATGTTTTATTCCAGACTCAAGGTCCATACACAAAAAACAATCAATAAAAGGGTGGGATCATTTGTGTGATAGTCTGTCCAGAGATTACATGCCATCCTCGAATAATTGATCATGCTAAAACAACAACAAAATAGTGGATTAATTTAAATTTGTCAATAGTTTTACACCTGACTCTTCTATTTTCTTTATATTAAAGTAATTCAGCCCAGCAAAGTATTGTTAAAATCCAAGAATCATTCCATATCTCTATTTAATCTATAACAAATAATTATCCATTAGAGCTGAAATGTACATTTCATGGTAAATATTACTTTCTGAATTGGAGTTACACTCAAGAAATTGTAGCCGAAGTGACAAATTTTGTTTTCCTCTGCAGAGGAACAACAAACCATGAACTTATGGCCATGGAATTAGAAGCAAGGTTTCTACTTCCTACACAGCAAGGTTCCTCAGTCTGCAAGGCCCAAGTTACACCTGTCTTACTCACCATATGACTTACTGCTTTTCTATACTGTTAAGGCTGAGTCATGTGTTGGCGTTGAATGTTACGGTTTTGAAAATTTGCAGAAGATGCCCTAGTCATAAGACACAGGAAACAAACTGAAGTTAACTTGGTGCCCAGTTGGGAAGCTGCATGCAAAATATAAATGCATTGTGGCATACAATTTTGTTTTTTTTATTCACCACCAGCAAGTTCCTTTCCGCAATTTAATAGAACTTTGAAAAGGACCAACACTATTACGGCCATCTTATACGCCTGAAGTAGGTAGTCATGATACGTGATTCAGATTCATTAAGGTCAAAGAACATCAAAGACGCCTGTTGGCACCTGGGTTCACATTTGACTTTGCAAGTATAAAGTTAGAGACACAATAAATCCAGCCGGGAAAGCCTGCCAGCCGGACCCGGTGCCAGCCCAGCGACAGACTAACACACGCATTCCGCCCGATCCAGGTTAAAAATAGGCAGCAAACTGGGTGACACACATCTTGCTAGGCTAATATAACACAGCAACTCAGCACAGGTTAGATAACATGTTTAGGGGGGAAAGTCAAGTAATGTGCTCAGAATAGAATTAAGCAGCGTGAAAATGTTTGGTTGTCTCGGGACATTGGCATTTAAATTTAACTCCGACGAATATGCTTTTAAAAAACCAAAACATTTGAGCCAAATCCACATAGCGGCATAGAGTTCTCGTTAGCCGGTTTAGCTTTGCAGCTAGCATCCTGGTAGTCCTGTTCAGCAGTTGAGGGCAAGCCAAACCCACAGCCACAACGGGCTATGCAGCTTAGTGCAATCAAAGGAGTCTTACAAAACTTGTCAAAATAAATATCTATGAAAATAAAAGTTAACTTTGCCTTAAAAACCAGAACTGAGCTCGCAAGATAGCCACCCCTCCTCACCATTCCCTTCAGCTAAGCCTCCGCCTCTTACCTACTCTAGGCCGGGGATTGAGATGTAAACAAGGCCTTCTGCAACCCGAGCGTAAACACTTAAACATTTAAACAACCTCTGCATAAATTTCCATTGTGTGAGGTCCACAGTGTTTACCTCTCAGTGCAAAATTGACTCGACCCGCGGCAGCCACCAGAAGCGGGTTTTGCGTGGGGGAATCCAAACAGCGTTTATCAACCCTTTGCTCGGCTGCTAGGCGGAAGATAGACGGTTACAGGGGTACTTACGAATGACGTCACGTCCGCGTTCTCACGCCAGCTTCCTCTTCTTTAAGGAATAATAACGTCATTATATCTATTAGTGATGACAGTTAACGTTTTCATTATTATCTATTTTTCTGCCATTACAGAAACATGTGTTTATCAAAACAGACCACAAACAGATGATCCTAAAGACATCTGTTTATTGTTATTCAGTCAATAACAAAAGTGACCAAAACACATAAAGTTAAGCAATGTTAATATAAATGTTGTCTTAAAAAGACTTTAAGAGTGCAAATCTTTGTGCTGATACAAAATAAATGTTTGACACTGGCCTTGACTCAATGCACTGATGCAATGTGAGTGTGACTGTAAAACTCAGCTACATGGCATCACAAGTGGCCCACATGGAAATTGCTGTAGTTTGTGTCCAGGGCCAGTCCAGTTCCTCATATGAGTGTGTGGTGGTCCACATATAAGACATATAAGTAAGACATATAAGACACAACATATAAGTGTTTTAAATGAGTCATAAGTGTCAAAAGTTGCCTAGATAAAGCTACAGCATTCTGCTATGCAGTTTCTCTTGCACCTTTTCCTTATATTGCCTCCATTTGGGATGAGTACGAGTCACCATGGCTTTCCTCTGCAGCTTTTCTATGATCACAATGTTCAAATTGTGGTTAATTATAATTTTTGTCAATCTGTAGCTGGATAGCCCCACAGAATTCTCCACCACGTTTTCCCATTTTGACCAAAGGGTTTCCAGTTGAGTTGCTGTTGGTCTCATATCTTGTTGTGTGTTGGGTGTCGTCTTAGTCCGATGATGTCTGTCAACAACAGTGAGATAATGACGGCTGTTAGGAGCAAGCTGTCATTCAGTCATTCAGTCAGCTGCATTTAGGGAACATTTCAAGGTTGAGGCACCTGGGATTGGAATTTTTATTCATTTTATTTTGTTGCTGGTTTTTCACCTTATTGTGTTCAGTATGTTGGATTATAAGCACCGAGACACTGAACAGTCCAATGTGTGCATTCAAAAGCATAAAGACAATAAAAGGGAATGCAGATGATCATCTTTCCATCAGCACTTCAGCACTTAAACTGTAGGTATAGTGTGTCAGATTTACTGACATCTAGTGGTAAAGATGGGTATAGATATTGCTTCAACATAAACATGACCACAGACATAAACATGCCTTCTTCTGGAGTGAGCAGAGAGTTATTCTGAGCGCAGAATTTTTTTGTTTGTTAGTTTTTTGCCTTAAGCCCTGTCATTTTCAACAATATTTAAAATGTCTTCAATGTTAAATTGAACTCTGAAATTACATAGTCACATAATTAAGACAAAAAAGTCATAAGCACAATTGCAGTTTCAAGAAATCTTTCTGGTGAACAATGGTTTCATTTTTCACAACAAACTTAAAATAATGTTCAAGTTGTGTATCACAGGGCTCCAGCACCAGAGTAATTCTCAAGATAATTTTAACCATAAGCTTATCTGCAAATTCATAAAAAGTCACACGCCATGCAGATATAATTTCTTAAAAAACACGAGTAGAATTAGCACACAGGCCTCAATAATCAGTAACTGTCATGTTGCAGCACACAAGCATTCCGACTTCCCTGATAACAGAATAAAACTTTGCAACCATTTACTCATGGGGCTGTTCTTTTTATATTTGTTCATGTTTTTCTATGTATCTTTATTTTAACTTTAACTTTTGAATATGAATTGTACTCTTCTTCACTTCTTTGCACAAAATTAAGCCAACAGTAAATGTTGCAGCTCCAAATGCTGCCCATGACTAATTCAATAAGAAATCTCTGCTTTCTGATAAAGTAGAGCCCATGAAGTCATTTTTGGAAATATATTCAACCCATAAGTCAAATAACTGATCCTTGCAAGGCTGTGTGAGTGTTGCTGGTGGAGACAGCACAACAGGCTTAACAGGGTTTGGCTTTCACTTGAATAATCAGATTTTCTCCCCGCTTCTTTTTGTTGCAGACACAAAAATGCAGTTTATCTTTCTAATCCTGAAAAGACAGACAAAAAGAAGGCTTATGATTGTTTTTTTCCTTTTTAATCATATTAAACATTTCTTACAAAAATACTTTTCATTCAAAACCACTTGCTACTTTAAATGCAACCATTAGCTGTGTACGAACAGTATGCAAACAGAGGTTGTGAAATTGTGAGAAATGGAGCTGGAGCATGACAAGTGAAAAAACCAGAAGGAAATAAAGAAAATTTACCTCCTACAGCGTCGAAACAGAACCCCTGGTGTGAACTCGAGACTGAAAATTCAGTCCTTAACCTTTAATGGCAAATTTAGTGATTTTCATATTTTATCCTCATAAAAAAGGGTTATATGATTCATATCTGCTTTCCTGTCACATAAAAACATTCAACAAGCCAAAACTGGTTACATCATAAATTGTAGTGGTGAGGCAACACGTTTTTAATGTTGTTTTCATTAGGATTCAGCTACTATAAGCCAGGATTGTGTTAGGTTGTGTTGTTCAGTGTAACTGGCACATGAAGTATCAAGTTTATTTGCTGAACAAGCCAACAGTTTGAGTCTGAATCAGGTGTTTTTTTCAATCAAGTTCTTATACAAAAGATAACGATACAGTATATGAGATTATTGGAATATTTGATCCAGGTATCATTCATTAGAGCTGGAGAAAATGTTTCACTTTTTCTCTTTTCTTCCATCCTGCATAACCAGTTTTTCGTGAAAACACTTAATATTTGTTGCATCGGCTCCTGAGGACTCGTGCTCTGAGGGGATGTGAACATCTTCCAGAGTGAAGATAATCAGAAATCAGTCAAGTGCTTTATTGGCACCAAAATCTCTAAACCTAGTTCTGATCTCCAAAATCACACTTTCTCAAAGGGGAACAAATGTCGCTCATGACCCTTCTTCTCTCGTTTTGTTGTTTTTCTCTTCAGTCTGCCGGCACCCTCCTCCTCCTCTGCTGCTTGTCTGTTTTGAGGCCATGACATTGCCAGAGTCTCCGATGCCGTTTTAGCTTCGGGTTTATCACTTTCAGCCGCCCCCTCGTCAGAGGAAAAGCCATCCTGGTCTTCTCCCTGAGCAAGGCTCCCCAGTCCCTGGCTCTTCTTGTCGTAACGCTGTTTAAGCCTTTCTCTGATCAGGAGTCCCTTCACCAGCAGAGTCCAGTTGGAAATCACTCGTTTTTCTTTTTTCTGAAAGGCAGAAAAGATGGAACGCTCGTGTGGAGATGTGATGCTAAAACCTGTTAACAGTCTTTACTTGGACTTGAAAGTTCTCTAGTTTTTGCTCTAGCAAAACAAATCAGTCATGTTAACCACAGAGTAAATTTGCCTGTTGTTTTTTTTGTTTTTTTATCAACAATGAGTGCATAATAAATACAACACAGGAACACACCTCCTTCTCTTTCTGCTTCTGAATCTCTTGTTCCTCCACCCAAGCGGCTCTAAGAATCTCCTCATCTTCTTCACACACAATGTAACCGTCCGTCCTAAAACACACACAAAAGCATTTTCCTTTACATTTTCCTTCAAAGTGACAGAGAGAAACTATTCATTTCATGAAAGAAGATTTTTAAAATGCGCATGAATACATACAACAGATCAATTTATATTTTCTAACCATATAATAAAAAGAGCTACTCTGCCTCTCGCCTGCTAATTACAGGCTTCAGCTTCCCTGTGACTATGAATTGGATTAAGCAGGACAGAAAATGAATGATAAAATAAAAGGCTTACAGAAGATACCGGTCTTATTAGACAAGTGCAAGTACAAATAAATCTCTGAGCCGGATTTTGCATTCTAACAAAAGAAAGCTTAGACGACAGAAATTGTCAGACTGAGGTCACATTTCCCTAAATATCATCTCAGCTCTGAGGGGACTTACTAAAGAAAACCAATTGAACTAAAATAATTGCTTCCATACTGACTGTATATAAGTTTAATCTTACACGGCGTGCGAGTATCCTCCATGGTAGTCGAAGCCTGTAACTGCAGGTACAGCATCGAGGTTGAGCTTCTTGGCCACGCGATGCAAGTTAGGCAGTCTGACATGAACGCAGCCCACGGGTATCATGCAGGCTTTAAACAGGTAGACGTTGCCATATTCATTACGGGGGACCTGAAGGAGCAGCAAACAGGGAAATATCAGAGATTGTGCTGAGAAGTTAAATCATTTAACTGACAGATTACAGATCAATTTGTGGTCTGACATTTGTGTATGTATGTTTATACCAATATAACTTAAAATAATTCAAGTTCGCTCAAATATTACATCAAACAATATACAGCATATCAACACAAAGTTTGATGTGTTATTTGATGTGTCAAAGAAATTTTGGTTTCATAACAAACTTTTAGTAAAAGCTCACTGGCATGTAAAAATGTGTGCTTCAGTGTTTCTTCAAAGCTACCTTCCCATCCACAGCTATGGGTGGTTGGTACTCTTCAGTTTGCCATTCTCCAAACAGAGGCAGGTCCATCTCATCCTTCGTTTTAGACATGATCCTCGCCTTTCGCGAACGATTGGAGAAGCCTTTTACCATCTGGGAGATAAAAATACAACGTGATAATACATATGATCTATGAATTTAGCTCATATTATTACAGGTGACTGAGACTGATTTTTGTTTATGTTGTACACCAAGTTTAAACACGACAGACGAGTTCAGTATCCATTCGTCACAGCAACTGAAATATCAAAATGCAGACTTACTTGGTTACTGTTGCTTCAACCAGCCACTTTTTCCGTGCTTTCAGCTCAGTGTTACAAGTAACTCTTTATAATTTAAAGTTTTATTTTAAAAAAACAAAACAAAACAAAAAGTCAACTTTTTCTTTCCCAGCTTTAGAGCAAGCCACAAAACTGCAACAAAATCTCAGAATCTGCCATACAAAAGTGGTGGCCAGTTTAGTTAAAACAGTTACTTTATTGGATTCATTTACATTTAGGGAGCATCTATAAAACAGCTTCTCTCGTCTGGCAGCAACAGTAAAACGTTGTGCAAATAAAGATAACTCATCTGATTCATCTACAGGCTTGACTGAGTGTGATGGCCGCATCCACAGCCACACAGCTGAAGGCGGTAACCTGCACCTGCACATTATATTTTGTTAATGTATCATGAAACATTTAGGTTATTTAAGTTTATTTGGAATTGTTTAGTTTCTATTTGTAGCGTGCACATTTAGACACTTATAAT
>JBBBVT010000014.1:18301116-18312387 GCA_037177035.1 Craterocephalus eyresii
CGACGCTGCGATCGTTCCTGACTCACAACCTCCCATTCCCCAAGCGACGCTGCGACGATTTGAGTTTTTTGGTCTCTGGCCTGTTGAAAGTACAGGTTTCTCCTCTTCCTCCTCTTCAGTCTCTTTCCTTTTGGCTTTCTTTCCTCTGCTGCTCGCTTTAACGTTCGCACCTTCAGCTGGTCTCTTGGAGCCTGTAGAGACTTTCTGCTCTGGCGAGTTGGTCTTGGAAGTGTCTCGGCTTGTTTGGCCCTTTTCTGAGGTACCAGTAGATGTTCTAGTCCCTTTACACTGGAAAGAAGGCAGATATTTTCAATATTTATATTTGAAAAAGGAATTAATACAAAAATCTCTATATAATAATGTTGTTATGAGCAGAAATATGTATGGAGAAGTAGCAATGTTTTATAGAGCGTTTAAAAACATATAAAGATTTCTTTAGCAATTTTCTCAGTCTCTGCAGCAGTTAAATGCTGTTTTTGACTAAATACATTGCTAAATAACTATGCTCGATAAACTAAATTTTACAATTAATTATTATGTTTTTTTATTGTCAAGATATCCTTTAAAAAGCACTTTCAACATGTTATAACAATAGACTTTCAACACTTTTATGAATAACATAAACCAAAATTTATACCCTGATCTACTAGAATTAATATGCACATTAATAGATTTTGTATACAAGAAATTAAATAAATAAATAATTACTAAAATAAAATAAAATGAAAGACCTTCCCATCTTTGGGTGAGGCTGGGATGTTATTTTCAGCCTGGATCCTTATATTCTTAATTTTTATTCATGATCATAATTGTTGTGATAGAAAAATGCTATTTGTGTTAGAGATTGATAATCTAGATTGGATCGGTATAACAGCTAATTTTACAATATTAATGAGCAAACAACAAATGAAGTTGTTAGCTGAACTAATTGGTTTGTTTTGGAAAGAAGTAATTTTAATGTCAACATTATCTCAATTCATTCATCTTTAAAAAGTTGTAGCTTTCCATTCTTCATAACCAAAATCATGAATTTGGAGTCCAGAAACACCTCGCTCCCTTCAGGGTCTTTTTCCTGTTTGATTCTGTAATGATAGTTCATGCAGCCTAACCAGAATCAGCTTGCTAGTATTACATTAGTGTTCACCACCTTAAGCCAGCAACCACTGCTCTAACATGGGACAAAAAAAATCTTGTGCTTGTACCTTAGCTGATGATGGTTTGAGAGGAATCGGCTGCAGTGATAGAACAAGTCGACAGAAGAGCTGCAGAGACCTCAGGACCAAGAGGAAAAGCTGCAAGAAACACAAAGCAAAGAGGGGCAGGGATTATTTCTCAGATTTATTCTCCCTTATGAAACACTTCAGCTGTGAAGAGAAAAACTACCAACGTGAGTCATCTCCTGGTGGTCTCGGGCTGAGAGGCTCGCTAGCCGCCTCGCCAGGAGAGCCCGCAGGTCTGGACGCTCCTCACAGGGAAGACTGGGGTTAAGAGTGAACGTTGCTCTAAACCTGAAAGGGGAGAGAGGGTGGAAAATGGTCACAAATCCAAAAAAAACACAACGTTTCCCATCAGGAATGAGATAACAGTAATTTAACACACTGAGACAAGTATCATCAGGCCCTGGCATGCAGTTTGCTTTCTCAGAGGCACCGACCATTTGAGCAATCCAGAGAGGTGCTTTTGGTCGATGCGTTCCTTGGTCACCATGGAGAAGTGTGCCGGCAGCAGGGACAGAGTGACGGCCAGCAGGTCTGGTTCATTACACACACTGTTGCGAAACATGCCATTGGCTATAAGGCACATGAGGTGGACCTGAGGAACCCATGAGAGGCTGATGAGGATCAAACATCCTGCTGCACTGGCAGATCAGAGCAAAGAAGGAGCCACAGCACACAGCAGTGCTTTCACCTTGTGTATGTTGATCAGCTGGTCCTTCTGATAACGCTTCACCATTCGCCTCAAGTTAGTCTCAAACTCTTCCCGCCTCTTCTTTCTGGCCAATCAGAAACAAAGAATGTATTACGGTAAAGGAAGGACACAAATATCTGCCATCTAAGGATGTACAACTGGAGATAATACAGTTTGTAGAAAATACACAAAAATCTTCATTACATGCACATATTGTCTTCTTTCTGAGAAAAT
Organism: Craterocephalus eyresii; assembly: GCA_037177035.1. NCBI lineage: Eukaryota > Metazoa > Chordata > Actinopteri > Atheriniformes > Atherinidae > Craterocephalus > Craterocephalus eyresii. The sequence continues at coordinate 18,303,259 of JBBBVT010000014.1, forward strand.
GCACCCACTGCATAACTGTATGAGCATTAAATTAGAAGATATTAGAAGAAAAAAACCTTCAACCTCATATCCTGCAATAAAAGATTGTTGGACATATTCACTCACTGCTTTCTGACTTCTGGAGTCTCGATCTCAATCTCTACAGGTTGAGAGGGCAGGACCGGCTCAGGTGGTCCAACTGGACCCAGAGGCTCTGCTAGTTCTGATCAACACACAAAAACATACGCACACACAGGTTTCAATTCCATTTCCCACTGTTCTCTCACCATACCAAATCCCTTCTGAAAATGATGTTCATTAATTAACACTAAAATTAGAGACATAATCTCACCAATTCAGGTATGGAGCTACTTTTATTTGTATTCTCACATCACTTACCTTCCACTTCCTCCCAGTCATCCTCATCCTCACTGTCATCCATCTCCTCCTCTTCTTCTTTCTCAGGTTTCTTGGTGTTTGCTTCAACTAGGAGTGTTGGCGAAGTCTCCATGTCAAAGTCATCTTCGCTGTCAGCCTCCCCCTTAACCGGCGACGGAAAGTACTTACTAGTTTTAACATCAGATTTCTTGCTGGACTTGGAAGAAGCCGAGTTCCTCGCAGGTTGTTTCGATGACATGCGTGGCTTGGGATTAACCTTCCTCTTAAGCTTTTCCTCTGTTTCATTGAGGTCATCAGCTGGATGATGGAAAAGATTTTTTTCTGATTATCATTTTGGCTCAGCAGGATGCATTTTAGCTTCAGTTTAACCATTTTAATCACCTTAAATAAACAGTTCTAGATAAATATTCCCATTAATGTCATTTGGAGCTTTTCATAGTTCTAACAATCAATTAACTGTGCAAGTGTAGAGCAGAACTACTTGTTTAAAAGGAATTATTTTTTTTAAGTATTGTTTTTGGTGCACTATAAACAGAGTATCTAAACGTAGAATTAATACTGAACACCAAAAAATAATAAACAATAATTGAAAGTAATTTTAATGGAGATCTTATTATGACAGAATGTAGCTCAGCTCAAACACGATCCCAGGTTTTCACACTAATAACAGAGCAGCATCAAAATTAATGCTCAAATACGCTACATTACAACGAGCATCTGCGCAGCATGAAAATTGCTGTAATCTACTGTCATATGTAAATGTATATTTCCATTATAACAAACGATAAAACCAGCCAAGCGAGAGAAGCAAAAACAGATCTCCAGAATGACATCTGACACTGTGCAGATGTGCAAAGAAACTAAACTACTAAAATAGTAATTTATCTGGAATTAATAAAGTATTTTTCATTCATTCATTTCATGTCTGAATGATGCAGACAGAGTTCACTTCATGTTAAAAGCAGAAACAAGTTAACACCTGTGAGTCTCTAAGTTGGATTCATATTTTGATGAAGTGGGGAACAGATGTGCAACTGGGCCAGCCGATTCACTCCAGTAACCATGCACATCATCCATCCATGCACCTGCACTCTGAAAGCTTACACAGTGCCTTTTTCATAGCAACACTTGCACACAAGCAACACAACACGGGTCACACAATATGGTCAAAACACTGATTTCTAACCACTAAGTGTTTGTTTGTTTATAACGTGGATCCCCATTAGCTTGCAGCCAAGAGCTGCAAATTTTCTGCCTGGCGTCCATTTATTAAACAATCAAAAATGATGACAGACAAGTTAATTTAAATACTTACAAATGGCAATAAATGCTATATACAGAGTACATAGAGTTTCCTAAAGGTTAGCAGCTCAGTCTAGTTAATACAAATATATTTATATACATATCTTTTAAAAATATACACATATATTAATTGAATAATTACACTCCTAGTTAAATACTGGCATAGTTTTCTTTTAAACTTGATAATGCCGTTTACTGTTGATATGTTGTTATTTGCTAAAATATTCCACTCAATAAAACAAGAGAGTTGGTTGCATTGTTCATAGCCTCAGGTAGGCATTCCCATCTGTATGCCTAGTAGTGTAGTAGAGTGGTGGGGAAAAGACCATGAAATGTAAAGATCACAGTAAATGAAATCAGTTTCCTCCAACCAAGGTGCTGTATTTAGCTCATATGTCTGTTTTACAAACTATTTAGACTAGAGCAGTCCAAATCAGTTATGATCAAGTCGAGCCTCACACTGCTTCATCTGTCTGCGCCTTAGCTTGACACGATACGGCAAAAAGCTAGATGGTAACTTAAAAAGTACTCCGGATTCGCACCAGGAGAAGTTTCCTACCTGCATCTTTCTTCTTTGCTCTCGATCCCCTGCTTTCTGTTTTCACGACCTGCCTCGGTTTCTTTGAACTGGCCTCCGTCTCTGCACCCTGTCTCCGCTTCGCCATGCTTTCTTCGTCATGCACAAATACTTTAGGCGAGTGTGTTTGAGGGAGGGAGACCTGCCGCCGTAGTTAAACTCTCCACATGGTGTTATGTAACGCCAAATTGTTGCAGTTACCCAACATTTCATTCAGGAGTTTTCATAACACAAGAAACTGCGCTCCGGTTTTTTTTTTTTTGGAGGGGCGGACAATGACGTCATATCCGCTCACTCTTCGTCTTCTGGTTGCGCGTCGTGTTCCTCACTACTTCACGCTCTTTCTTTGCATTCACCCATAATACTTATAATAAAATGCAATTAAGTGCAATTTCAGTGTCTAGAGCTTGAGGTAATGTATGTGTCTTTAGGGAATGAGCGATTCAAATAAAAATTAAAACAATGTTGTTTTTTATGCAACCATATGCGATCAAGATTAATTTGTTCTATGTATTGATCATATCATACATTCTTTTCAAAGATCTCATTTACATGTGCGACCAATTTCCCCAGATTGTCTACATGGGCCAATGTTCCAGTTTTGCACATTTTGGTGGTGGTGCGGGGTTTCAGTGCGGAGCGGCGGCAATATATCCCTCTGACCGCTAGATAGAGGTGTTGGCCCACTGGAATCACAACAGAGTCACAAAAATCTGAAAAGCACCTACTGAACTATTTTAGTGGTTTACTTTTTCTTTTTTTTTCTTGTTCTATATCTTGTTATAATTTCTCTTCCCCCTCTTCCTTTTTTGTTGACGTTTAGAGAGCAATATTAACATTTCTAGAAAATTACATAATATGGATTTCACAAATCCAAGATAACTTTCATAAATCAGGCATTTACCCAGAGGAATATACCAAAAATTCAAAGGCTAAAATGTGAAAACTGAAAGATAAGTCACATTCAATGGGATGTTTACAAGCTTTGATAACATAGAATTGGGTGGCCTATCAACTTTTTCAGGCAACCAATTCGACTTCATGCCATAAATTTAAAATTGTAGTCTTGTCTTGACCATGAATGAAATACCACAGCTGCTTTTAACATCAGTCTGCACCTTACTTCTTCCATAGCTCATAAAATATGCGGGTGGTGTAGATGTGATGGACCGATTAAGTTATTTTTGGTGAGCTTTTCATAAAGGTGTAATTAATGATGATCCTGCATGTGGGAAGTATGGGACCTTCATATTTATATATAAATCTATGCCATCTGTGCTGCAATGTCAGCCTTAGTTACTTAATAAAATCAAGCAGTTATGTTTATTAGAGTCTTTTTTTAGTCATGATAGAGGTCTGGCTGCTTGAAAGAATGTGTTGAGGTAAAAGAATAAAATATAATTTGTGAATTCGGGTACAGATTTTACTTCAGCATGATGCTGAGTGGATCTTACAATGTCAACACGAGACCATTAACAACCCTGGCCAACTGTCTGTCAAAATCACCTGGTTTGTGAGAACAAATGTTTGTGGACAGGTCTGGAAATAAGTTAAGCTGATGTCAGGTCATTTGAAGCAGAACCAAATGTGACAGGTATAATGTAAGTCTCTGTCTGTTGCTATCTGTCTTATTTAAGGCATTCAAAGTTCACATCATGACAGAGCAGAACTGTTTATCGTTTATATGGTCTTTTTTCAAGATAGTATTTTTATGTGATTCTTTATTGTGAGTATATTGTGGAGATGTAATCATTTGATAACAAAAAAAACCCAAATATGTCACAAAAGAAAGGTGCCGAATTTCATGCCCTTCGCATTCCTATATGAGGTTAAGTCATGAAGATTTCAAACTCTAACCTGAATGCAAATATTTAAGATCATCTGTGGCTCAGTGGGATAGAAGTTTTACTGCCTCAGACCAACACACAGGAATACTTTTTTATCCCTGTGTGACCCTGAAAGAAGACTCAAGTGTGGAAAAGACCATGACCGAATTAATTCTTTGATCTCATTTGGGTAAAAGTCTGTGTGACTCCCGTTCCGAATCAGTTCAGTTCATTTCAGTTCAATTCATTTTCACTCATTTCTCTGCTGTGATCTGCATCGATAACATTGGCTTTCTGTTGTGTGCGTTTCACTTCAGAGAGCCCTCTGTCAGCTGATACAGTCCGACAGCTTCAGACTGACTCTCTTCAGCAGGGGCTTGATGGGATGAAAGGGGCCATTTCCATCCTGAGTGTGTGCGATGCATGCAGCATACATATGCATGCCTACCGCATGCAAACGCATAAATGAATGCATGTTTACACGGGGAGTACATGCGCATCCATATTTTTCGTGAGAGTGTGTGACAGGTTTCCAATTCACAGTCAACTGGACGTGTGCATGCATTTTTTTTGCCTTCTATGATTATGTGTGGAGGGTGCGGAGTGAGTAAATTGTGCTAATTTATATGTGTGTATGTGTGTGTGTAGTGAAAGAACTTGAGTCCATGGTCCAGTGTGCTATGTTCCCAGCGCAGTGCATGGCTTCCATCCCTATATGAACCCTTAGTGCAGTCAGATAGGAATAAAAAGCCATACAGTGCACCGGGCATTGGGAAGACTTGATTTTAAGAGCAAGGATACGTACATTCACACACAAGCACACGCCAACACAGAGTTAGATAGAAGAAAAGAAGTTCAAATAATCTGCCAGGGGCACCAGGTGAAGGACACAGACACCTGATGAGGAGGGCGAGCTGATAGAAAAGGACACTGCGATCTGTGATATATGTGCAAGAATCACAGCATTAAACAGAGAACTTCTGAATGTCAAACATCAGTGATGTGGAAGGTGCTGAGGTGTGGCAACAGGTTTGTCATCCAAAAAGCATAAGACAGCGCTATTATCCCCACAGCACTGGCTCCAAAGCATCCAGATTTCCAACGGCACGGCTGCAGGGGATCACATAGAACAACCTCCTCTGTTTGATACATTTTTACATTGCTGTGTATGAAATGGCGTAGTTAAGTTACCCGCCACTTCTGCTCTTCTTCTCATCTGCATCCGTTTACACTCACACAGACATAAGTGCTTCGCTTTAGCCTCAATTGAATTTCCAAAAGAAACAATATCACCAATCTATTATGTATAATCCTGGTACTTTTTTCACCTCGTGGATGCATAAGCCTTGAAAAAAGATATGCCAGAGGGAAAAAAAGATGAACTCATCCACCTGACTGTGCCAACAGGTGCAAAAGGTGTTACAAGTGACAACGTGAGCCAGGATAATCTGTGAAAAAAAGACATTTTTTTGTCAGTATGAATTCAGCCGTAAGGATTAAATTTGAATTGTTTTCCTGAAAAATTAAACAAGAAAGTTCCTCTTGAAAAAGGTGGAGTCACGTTTTTCCAGCAGTGAACAATGGTGGCACCTGTTATCCTCCTGAATGGGAATCCTCTGCTGCAAGCACATCCAGATTCACAAGAGTTGGAACTGAGAAGTTATTCTCTGTTGGAAAGTAAAATCATTTTTAATTATATGTCTGGTCTGAAAGCAGCATAGAGATCTTCCTCTCTATACTGACAATAGTATAATAGTATCAATATTGGACATATTTCTGCAGTGAAGTTTCTAAGTGGAGCACAAAATGATATCTGTCTTAAAGATATTTCTCTCTCCAGGTTTTTTCTTTTAACTTAATAGTTTCCCGAGTCTTGCAAAATATTTTGGAAAATGTAAAGAATCATGCAAATAACTGCGTGACCACGCAAACCCCCGGACTAGAGACTGTATGTTTTCATTGTTCTAAAAAAATAATAATAACAAAAAGCCTGAAAAACCATTCATGTCACGCCTAAAGAGGCTTCATAACTTCAAGGAGCGGATATGAAATAAATCCAATTACCAAGCTGTCAATCAGGACGCTAATTAGTGCGACTCCAGCAGTTTAAGTGGCATCAAAGCTGGGAACTCAAAACACAGGCGACGATAGAGAAGTACAAAAAAAAAAATGCAGGATCACACATATGCCCCTGAAAACATAACGAACAGAAATAAATCTCATCGGAGACGCTTCAACCTCTAGACGAGCTGCTGCTATTTCTGGATCACCTCAGACGAGCAACAGCAGCTGGAGAGAGAGAGAGAGAGAGAGAGATGGAGGAGGGGGGAGAGAAGAAGAGGCAAGCATCCATGCATCCGAACCAGGACACTGCGGGTCTTCCTCTGACTTAAACCCGCGTCCCCCCCACCCCACCCCCACCCATCCCGTTCCCTAAAGTCCTCCGTCCGGGCTGCTGTGACTTCGGAGCCCCGTCTGATGATCCGAACAAACAAGGTCCGGCTTCAAACAGGTGGGCTCCAAGCTCGCGCCCCGCTCCTGTCTTTCCAGGTCATTGGAACAGCCAAAAAAAAATTAGGCCCAGCTCGTCCCCTGCTCGGTCTTCTTGTCCCAAAACGAGAACGGGGTCAGTGATGCTGCCGCCGCCGCAGCCACCGGTGGGTATGTGGAGTTTGACCGCCCCTTTACGCATCTGTGCGTATTTCCATTCAGCGGCAGAGGCTAACATTCAGAGAGGGAGAGGGAGAGAAAGTGAGAGAAGGGAGGTAGGTGTGGTGGAAAAGGACAGGGGGGGAGGAGGAGGTGGAGGAGGAGAAAGGGGTGAGGCACCAAAAGCCCACAAGTGAGGAGGAGCTACAAAAAAAAAAAAGAAAAAAGAAAGGGAAAAGGGGGCATCATCATACCTGAACAGGAGACTCCCCTCTGCCTCTGTGTGTGTGTGTGTGTGTGTATTGGGGGCTTATGTCGCCTCACTGACGTGCAGTGTAATAAAAGCCGGGCACAGGGGCTGAATAGAGTCCCTTTCAGTCTCATTCAAATACCGCCAGAAAGCACTTTAATTCTGCTGATAAAGTAGAGGGAGAATGTGTGTAGCGGCCCATTGGAGAGTGAGGAAATGTGTGTGTGTGTGTGTATCCATCAGCACCTCTATGTGTTTGCACTCTCTCTCTCTTTCTCTCTCTCTCTCCCTGTCTCCTTTGCTGGCATTTACCCTGTGAGCAGGCAGACAAACGGGCTGCTGGTTGCACAGCCTGACTGATGGCTGATCAACAGAAGCTCCAACTCAGACAAGACCAGTGTGGAGGTAAAGAGTGGGGAGAAAAATGAAGGAGAAAGGTGACAAATCAAGCATTTACCAGTAAAGTGGTTAAGTGAGACAGGTGAACAAGGGAGTGAAAAAGGTTTCTTAGAAAACGAGAGGTTCCTGAAGGGAGGGACATCAAATACCTGCAGTAAAGTCAGACACACAAGGTGAGGAAGAAAAGGACGAGAAAAAGAATAAGAAGGGGGAATTGAGGGAAACACTGCACATGAATAAAGAGGAAATACTTGCTCGCAGCCTCCCCTTCTTCCACCTCCTCTTCTTCTTCTTCCTCCTCCTCCTCCTCCTCTTGTCAGGAGCTCGGCTGGAGTTGCATTCCAACATGTCGCTCTTAATCCCCGTTACTCCCGGCAACACAGTTCCTTGATCTGGTCCCACGTCATGCCGGGCAGAAGAGGAGGAGAAGGGGGAGGAGGAGGAGGAAGAACAGGGAGGAGGTGAAGGTTGCAGCCTCAGGAGGAGGGGGAGCTGAAGGATGGATGAGGAAACGGGCAAAAAGAGGAGATGATGAAAGTAAGAGAGGGAGGCAAGGAAGGGTGTAAGAGTGAGGTGAAGGGAGGAGAAAAGAGGTTGAAGGAAGGGAAAATGGAGGGGTGGTCTGAGGAAAACAGGAAGGAGGAGAAGGAGGAGAGGAAAACAGCAAAAAGGATGAGAGATTAAAAGGGGTGCTGGTGAAATATATTGGAGGACAGAGATGTGAGTCAAAGGAGGAGTGAGTGGGAGAAAATGAGGAAAGACGAGTAACAAATGAAAGGGAATAAAAGTCTGAAGACGGTCACGCTTCCTGAGGTCCTCCTTCCCGATTAAAAGAAAATCACTCTGTTAAGGATCATTTGCTTTTTCTTAAGACCATTACAGTCAGATGGGTTTGTTCTGAAGTGTCTGCTCTAATAAAGTTTAATAACATAGTTAAAAAGAGTGGGAGGGGGATGGATAGAGATTATATCAAAGCCAAATGGTTCATGTCAGATTTTTAGAGCTACGGTGGAAAAAAAAAACAAAAACTGAGCATTTGACAGGTATGATTTACATCGATCGAAAGGAACAATTTGATTCTGTTTGTAAATTAAATATTTCTCAGATTTTCATTATTCCATTGCATAACTTTACTTCGACATGTCACTGACATCTGATACCCAGAGACGACAACATGTCTACATTTTTTGTTTTTAAATTTAAATAACTTTCAGTCTTTTGGATTTAATTGTCTGACACCCAACTATGAACATGCTATGTTTTTACGAACACTGCTTTGCTGTGGACGTAACTAACATACTCTCGTGGTAAGACTCATCACCCTAACAACCTCGAGCAGAGTTACTCATTCCGGACCTACGAGAGCAGCAGGATTTCCATCTGTCTTTTCTTTTAACTCACCTGACTCAAATGAATGAATCATTGTGCCGAACCTGATTGGCTGTTGGATCCATTAAATCTAACTCAGGTGTGTTGAAACAGGAATATGCTGAAAACCTGCTGGTTTGCGGCTCTTGTAGGAGTGGAATGAGTAAACCTGACCTACAATAAATTGACTTTCTTAAAAAAAAGAGTAATATTTAAAAGTGTCTCTTTGAACCATCACAATTTCTTCTTATCGATAATGTCTAATTCAGAACTAATTCTAAAAGCTAAAACAAATAATGGTACTTCTTAAAGGGACTATACCCGATTTCACGTCCGGCTAGCTTAGTTAGCGATAGCGGCTATTTTTTTTTTAGCTTTTG
>JBBBVT010000014.1:18328009-18347859 GCA_037177035.1 Craterocephalus eyresii
CACACACACACACACACACACACACACACACACACACACACACACACACACACACACACACACACACACAAGCAAGCACCAGCAACAACATCACCATGACCACTAACGTTACTCCTATACTTGGACAGAGGCACAGATGTTCCAGAAAGCGAACCTAAAGATAGTTAATCAGCTTTTTTAAAATCATGCTGTCTGAAATGGTTGTTTGCCTCGGTGAGAGGCTGCAAGTAGGAAGTCATTTAGGTCCTGATATACTGTAAATGTTTTCATATGATAAGTACATGCGAAAAGAAAGTTTTTTCCATACACAGACAGTCGAAGAGGATGAAAACCTCACAGTAATTCACACCTGAAAACTGGGAATTTGTCCGGTTAAAATAAACTAACAAGTACACCGTCAGAGAATTAAAGTAAGGAAATGTTGCATTCGACTGAACCAGCCCATTCTTGGCTGAACTAAATATGCAACAGTTCCCTGACACATCACCATTTATTACAATGCATCGACCTCAAGGAATAAAAAAGGCAACGCTGAAAAGGCAAAAACTGGAACTCCTCACCAGGTAAGCTGACATTGGATCAGAAAGTGTTCTGTTCCCAAAAAGAATTTTACAATACAAATAAACATGTTTACAGCTCCTGGTTTTCATGTAACTCCAGCTCTTTTAGGACTGCTTATTTGTTAGTGCTGTTTGTGAGTGCAATTAATGATAAATTTCATCCAATTATTTCCTCTCCTTGTTTAAGTTTATGCAGCATAAGTGATGTTTAGGAAAACACCAAGGATTGGGTTCAAATAAACAATTTCACAACACTAATTTGGTAAAAAGCAAACACGCATGCAGCTTTGACATACTTTAACAATAAATGCTAACTAAGACGACCTAAAGTAAAGGATAGACCCAGACTCTGAATCACAATGCAACTTAAGAAGAGAAAAAATCCCAAACCAAAAATAATAATCCTGCAACGCCTGAAGTGTCAGAAAAATCATTTGCTCACTGCTGCTTATATTTTGGTGAACGGCCATTTACAGTAAAGTTGGGTTGCCAGTAAACTGTGCAACTTTATCGTTATCATAGTTTGACAAAACTGCGCCTGAAAACGGCCGAAACTTCAGTTACACTTAAGGTGCTCCAACTATTGGACTCTGAGAAAATACAAGCCCACGCAGCCTCTCACTCCAATAATAGAACATTAATTTCCCAATTTATTTTGTCTCTAGCTGCCAACCTGCCAGTCCTTCAGGTGTTTTCACCGAGGTTCTGGCTTCTCAGGCACCCAGTGAACTGGTAATTAGTTTCTCCAGGCTTTCTGTCTCATCGCTTCTGTGTGTGTGTGTGTGCGCGCGTGTGTGCGAGTCACATCCAGACAGAAATCAATTTCAGGCGGAGATCTATCAGCTTTTGTAGCCAGCGATCCAATCATCAAATAATGCATCTGATATCACGCTGTCGAGGTGGTCTGTTCAGGGAATGATTCACTCTCTCATTCTTTCTCCTGCTCTCATTGCAGTTCTACATCTCCCACACACCTGCAGTATCTCACACAATCTGTCTTACACACACACACACACACACGGAGCGAGGTGATGGATAGTATTAGGAAACACGACTTCACCTGGGTTTTATCAGGGGAAAAACCCTCCTTCAGATTATTTTATGCTGCAAGATATCATCGGTCTAAAATGTTTAAAGCACGGCAGGAGATATTTTCAGATGAAGAGCAGTGATTTATTCCCCTTGTCCAAATGGGCTCTAGTAAGTGATTTCCTTTTACAACAATACATCCGACATGCACTGATAAACAGGTGGGAAAAGCAATAGTAATAGTTAAATAATACCTAAAGCATGTTTTCTTTTAAAAGTGCCGTTTATGTGTCCTCTGATTTAAGACTTCAAAAAACTTTGAAAGAGAAATAAAGAGTAAATCCCATCAAATGAATGCAGCGCCTGGTTCCAGTGCTTGATCTCCTGTATTTCTGCTTTGAGTTTTCTCAGAATGCAGGAGTTTGCAGTGTTTTGCTCCTTACAGTGGTTTTTCATGTAGAGATGACTGCCCTTGGTTCAAGATTATTCACAATGAAATGATCCTCGACTTTTCCTGCAAACAAATTCAAGTTTCCTGGGACAAGACACTGAAACCCTCAATGATTATCATTTATAACATAGTAGCCTGGTTCGCAGGTGTTTTCACAATTTTATCCTAAAGAACTACTTCAACTTTGACAGATTTCCGGGCTTTGATGCAACCTACAAGTGTTAAGGTCTGAAAGTCAAGTATTGTTGTTAAAGCAACAGACTTTTTTTGGGGAAAGATCTTTGAACCTCATAGTCCAAGGCATCATTGGCCTACCAGAATACTGTTGCCGACCTCAACCATCACTTTGTGACCACAGTTTAACATTTTCTGATGGCTACTCCCAGCAGCATTAGGCACCGTGTTCCAAATCTCAAATGATCTCCAAATAGTTTCTTGAACATGACAATGAGTTCACTGTAACTAGTCCTCCACAGTCACCAGCTCTGAAACCATTTGGGATGTAGAACGACAGATTCTAATCATGGATGTTCAGCTGGGAAAACTGCAGCAACTGTTTGGTACTATTATGACAATATGGACCAGAGTTTCCGAGGAATGTTTTCCACATCTTGTTGAATCAAAACTGAATATAATCTAAGCAGTTGTAAAGGAGAAAACGGGTCAAACCCAGTGCTAACCACTTCTAGCCTACCTGCTGAAGTGGCTGGTGACAGTACATTAACTAGATAGTTTCTTTAGAAAGTTGTTTAACAAACCACACATAGAGGTCCTTATTTGATATAAGCCATTTGCCCGTGCGTTACCCTAAACTTATCCTATCTGTGGCAAAGTTTTAAGCCCAAAGAAGCAGTCTCTAGGAGAAGAATGTCATAAATAAGGAAAATATTTGTACTTAAACTTTTGTACTAAAATTTTACACTTGGCACCCCATATACGGGGTCTTCATTTTTGTCTTTGTGCATCAAGATGCTTTTGGGTTACAGATTTCAAACATGCATACTTAAATCACCCTAACTGTGTTCCCTGAGTACTTCGCTGTCTGCCACGTTTCCCTCCGAGAGTGTTAACAGGTTTTCTTCCTGCTCCACTCAAGTGTGTCTGCATCGAACGGTGTGAGTGTGAGTCGCTATAAGACGCTGCTTGTTTTTATTTCAGCCTGGAGTGCCACACACCTGCAGCTTGCAATCATGTGTGTATTTTCATGTTAATGCATGGTTCGTGTGTGTATCCAAGCAGCAACAGTGTGTGTGTTTACCAGCTGTCTTCACTTCAATGTTTGTTGTATATAGTGTGTGGTTATGTGTGTGTGTGTGTGTGTCGAGGGTTAAACATTGATGTCAGAATGCATTGAGACAGACAGTCTCTCCTACTGTGATGTCGTCATGGTTACCACATGAAGACAAACGCTCTAAATATCTCTATTTACCTTCAGTTCATCACACACACTCCCGTGGACATATGGCACACACACGATCACACCCCCATTTTCGCACACTCGCATTTTACCGAGTGCGACACACATCTCACACAAACACATTAACACAAAATCCCTTTCACACATGTTTTAAAAGACACAGAAAAGCCCAGACATGTGTGCGACTCACGTCAGCAGCCATCTCTGTCCACACAACATATAATTACCTTTTGATCCCAGTCAATTATCATTCACTCATTTACACACATTCCTCCTCCTCTCGCTTCATTTGCCACCTCTCACTCTGTCTCTCCTTCAGGAGAAAGGTCAGCGCTCACCAGGACGCTCCCCGGCCTGTCAGAGACACAGAGAGGAGGAACGGCGGTGATGGAGCACAGTCTGCACTCAGCCGGCTACATTTATACACAAATGACGAGCAGTTTCAGGTCACGTTCATGAAATAGCTCAGATGAACTTTAGATTGGTAAACAACTGTTCTTTAATCTTCTATGTTTACAATGAATTTATCTATGAACTGATTTTTCTCACGCAAGTGAAGAGGTTCAAAACTTACAGATCATGATGATTTCTTTGTGTTAAACTCAGATATGAATAATTTCTATTAATGTCTGTTAATACATACTGAATTAACTTGAGAAGAAGAGGAATTCTTTGTTTTCCACCGCAGTTTCATATACACAGGCAGCATCTGCTTTATGAGGAATTAATAACACAACAGAGAGTGCTCAACCAGAGCAGTTAACGTCTACAGATGCTGTGAGCAGCGGGCAGGTGGAGTGGCAGGTGTCTCGTTCAAGGCCACTTCAATATTAAAGTAAAACATTAAAAATTTACCAGCTCTAGATTCAGGCCATTCTTTTCCATGTGCTTTACTTGATTTATAGTTCATGGTTGTTGTAGGTTATGTGGCCAGAATGGTTTAAGGAAGGCAGGAGACAGGAGTCTTCCAGGAAGATGACATTTTATTTGCAAAAGGTACATGTTTCACCAGAATGGAATAAACAAAAACATAACTTAAGCTGTAACTTTGACCAACGAAACAAAACTGAACTCATTCAACAAAATTAAACTAACATGCACATTGCTGCATTAATTGGCCTCCTGACTACTCCAGAGGCACTGCTTTACAGTAAATAGCCTCTCCTGATTAACCCCAGATGGCTTCCCCCAGTATCTACCACTGTGCAGGTGAGTGTATGCTTTAGTAAAATCCCAATAAATACAATTAAAGGAGGTGTCCCACCCTCCAACCTGGAAGAATCCCTCTTTAATACCTCCTACTTTACTGGCATATATCCATCTCATGCAAAATAAGAGAAAACCAAACAAATCCTGCAAAGAAATACAAAATATACATCCCCTCTGAATGGTCCAGTGACATCAGTAATTGGCTAACACTCTACAAATACTGGACCTGGTGTGCATTGTCTCCCTTTTGCTCCTGAAACCTAAGGTGAATATGGTGAGTAAGAACCCAAATGAATATTTACATAAAGTAGTTCTACAGTAAATAAACAGAATTAATACATAAACAAATAAAATCAAACAGTATGCTAATTACATAACATCATGTGGACACACCCACTTTATCACAATGGTGTTTTGCCTAACCCTGTTATGTTTGTTATATTGGTGCCTGTGCTGAAGGACGAGGCTGGTAGAATCAATAGTTATGACATTTATCAACCTGTTGCAGTATGTTGTCTGAAATACTGGAGAAAATTATCCTTAAAAAAATAAAAAAATGTAAGTTCATACTAACAACAATATGGCATAGATTGATTGCCGCAGATTGCATTATATGGACTTGTGTCTGTAGTAGTTTTACCATTCTGGACCAAAGTCACTTTCTGTATTTAGTCTCTTGAGATTTTGTGAAAGAGTTAACATTGAACTGCAGCTGCACACAGGAAATGGCTATACTTGAAAAATCTCCTGTTGCAAAATGATATCTAATGATATTAAAACCTTAGAACAATGTTTAGCCTGCTGACACATCAGGATCTGATGGAAAGGCAACAATAACTTCAGTCAAAACTTTAGGGACACTGAGTTACCTCATAGTAATAATTTTTTTCTCTTGTCATATGACCATTGGTAAAGAGGATCATGCTTTTCAAGCTGACTATAATCCATTATTCCTGCATAAGCACTTAACAAAGTAATCTGCTCAAGGTTGCAGGGAACTCTTCCCCAGTTGAGGCTAAGTGAAACAACACGGACCCTACTTTTCTACAAACCACACACAGAATATAATATGCTGCACACACAAATACATCTTTTACACAATCCCATTCACAACAAACCCACGATCAAGCCAGAACAACGACTTCACCTAACATGCAGATCTTTCTGTAAGAGAAAACCGCAGCTCATGCAGAAGACCCATGCAGGCATTGGAAGAGCCATCACACCGCACGTAGAAAGGCCCCAAGCTAAAGTTTTAACCTTCTCGCTGTGAGGCAGCAGGGCTAACCACTACACCACCCCGCAGGTGAGATATATACCCTCTTCAACCCCTGACCCTTTTCTCTCCCAGCGGTTTCGGACAGATCCTTCTCTGTGTGCCAGCAGTAATTGCTTCAGATTCCAAACTCTCCTTGCAGCCCTGTGGAAGCGGCTTTGAAGTCTGTGCTGCTCCGCTACACCAGCTATGAATTAGCTTTCAGGAGTAACATAATACTAATGGGTAATTAATACAGATTGTTGTTTGATAACACCTATGGAATCTGCAGATCCCCATACTTACAGGGGAATCTTTGCACCGGTCTGACGTTTTGTCAAAAAAAGTTTTAGTGAAATAAGAGAAAAAAAAATTCACCTGGCAAGATGTTCTTTCTGTACCTTAAAAAATTATGCAACAGCTGTTGCTGGAAAGGTAAAGAAAAGGACAAGCAGCTGTCATACATGGAAATTAACTTTTTTTTTTTGCAGAGAGAATTAAAATTCCCAAAGAAAAAACCTGATAAAGAGTGGACAAACTTAACAATGTTTTAGTTACCAAAAGCTCAATGTAGTGGAATTCTTAAACTGTCTACATGATGTTTTGTAGCAGCGCTGCTTTCTTTGTTTCCATCACTACACAGCTTCATTCCATCCATTCAGTGTAAACAAAAACACATACATTTGTTTAACCACATCCTGTATTCAACATGTCTAAGGTCGAAACTCATCTTTGATTTCTTTGCACACTGGCAGTTCATCTTTAGATAAAAAAAGAAAGAAGAACAAGACCTCAGAAAAGCAATTTAAGGTTGTGCATAAGCTTCAAATTATACCAGTGAAACATAAATTTAATCCTCTAATAAGTACAAAACTGCTGAAGGTTTGTATTTTGGGCTTATTATTAATGACTCATGGGTCAAAGTGTACAAAGAAGGAACTGGCTTTAGACCCATTTTCTGCATCCTTGGGATGAAACCACTGAAGCATGGCCTCTCTTTAATGAATCTGCTTTATGTTGCTCTTTTAGTGCAAAAAGATATATTCTTAAACACTGTATGATAGTTCTTGAAGAAGTTCAGTGAACCAATGGATTTATATTGTTAGAAACTACCATATTTGGAAGCCCGTTTAGGATTGGTGGACTGGACTAAAATCTCATTTTATCACGTTGAAACAATGCGGTTCAATTTAATAGAATTTTAGAGTTTTTTTTTATTACTGTTGATGTATCTGTAGTTTGACCATCCAAAATCAATAAGGATTAGAAAAGATAATAGAGACAACAAAACCTTTTGAATGAATAATTTGTTGGTTGAACCAATAAAACCAGCACCAAGGACTGAGCAGGAAAGCACCCTGACCTTATGCTATTAAGTGAAAGTAAAACATACATATCACCATGCGAAAACGGCAAACAATGACATGTCAACTTCTCTTACGACATACATGTCTGGTGAGTTTCTTTAAGTTGGTGTAAATAAAAATCTTTTAGAACAAGGATGCGCTGAGTGAGAAATTAAAAACGTGTGAAAAAGGTCATTCAGCATGAGGCTCCTGAGAAATATAATTAGCATGTTTAAGTTTCTCTCAACTTTATAAAGCTTCTATGACTCTCAGCTCATTGTTTAATTGTGCGGCCAACAACTTTTCTGTTAGGGTTCATTGCTCTCATGGCTAAGCAGAAACTATAAATGTGCGATGCTTGCTTTCTGTTCAGCACTAAATGACTGACAAAGAAGAGCATTTAGCAGCTAAGGAGTCAAATATTCCCTCTGCGATTCATAGAATAAAAAATGAAGCAAAATATTAAATATTTGAGTTGCAGTCCTCAGGCAAACATCTTTCAATGTTGACAAAACTGAAAAAACTAATGCTTCTATTTTGGGAGAGAGATAAGGAAGAACCTACCAAGGTGCTCTTTGGTGGAGGAGCAATAATAATAGCCACAACCAATAAAGGCTTTTTAATATTCCTGGACCTCAAGGGTGCCCTGTCACCGTTTTCTTATTTTGTTATCTTCCAATCTTCTGTACAGTTGCCTTTATGAATTCAACATTCAATTTTTCATCAGTCTGTCAAATCTTTGAGAAGAAATCTCCTGGTAAACACAACATTTAGATCCTTTTTTTAACATGAAACTGTTCCGTTCATACCACAAAATTACACCTTTGCCTCATAGGGACAGATCTGTGAATATGTTACTATTATCTCCACTGCTCATTTGGGACTTTGTAAGCTCAACTCCTCAGCTTGACCACGTTGACATGAGGTTGATAATGTCTAGCTAATGATAAATAAAGCTTTCTTCTAACAATGTAATCTCTCCCTGAAGGCCTCTGGGACTGAAATCCCAGGTTTGTTTTGCATTAAACCCTCACTGTTTGAATCTGTGCGCTTCACACTATTAATGGAGCCGTGCAGTTCTTCAGAGGAAATGTTCAACAGCAGCTTTGCAAGGTTATTCAATTTATAATACAAAGCCCAGCGAATAAAAATGCCACTTGGACATGTCAGCTTAGTTTTTATTGCTGAAGTCTTTTCCAAATATAATGTTTACATTTTTAAATTAGCAAGATGCATTAGGATGGGTGTAAAGAAGCAAAAGGTGACACTCATGTAAACTAGCTGAGTGTTGTGTATAAATACATTTGTACGGCTGGCAAGATAAAGTTGCCTTAGAGTTCTTTCAGGAGGGAAAAAAGGTCTAATTTCAAGCTTTTTGAGGTCATGACTGCATGTCATACAGTTATTCAGTGAACTGTTGAATGCAGCCAAATGAAAGATGAAAAAATGAAAGAAAAAAAAAAACAGACCTAAGAGCCTGTAACAGGGTTTATACTTCACTATCACCTGTTATTTTGCAACTGTGCACAGCTAAAAGATCATAAATGGGGGACCCATCTCTTTTTGAGTCATATTCCCATGACCTTTACACAAATAGCATCTCACTGGAGAAAAGGAAGGTAAAACTGATTTGTGTGTTACCTCTCCCTCCACTTTTTGCTTTGCTGTCTTGCTATTGTTAAGTGTGTAGCAGTTCTTCTTAACAGAGAGAAAATGAAATAACACAAGTGATATCCTTCAAAGCTGTGACCATTCTTGACTGTCCTCCACACAAACCAGAAAGGATGCTCCTCTTTTTACATCTGCTTCTTCTTCTTTCTTACATGTCACAGTGTCCTTCTTTGTAATGTCTCTGTGAGGCATTGCATGGATTTGGATACAATTTATGCTTAATAAACAGTAGGCTATTGATGTGTTGTGTCTGTGTTGAAATTTGCACACCGACTGTTACATTTACTCACAACACAACAGAGAGAAGAAGAATGAGGGGAAGAATAAGTCCTTGAGTCAGAGAGGGAATAAGAAGAATAAAAAGATGAATTTGCTGGTGGATTTGATTCCCTCAGACAACTCCAAGGAGACTGACACAGGTGGAATATGAATGAGGAAAGTGTGTGTAAAAATGTGTGTGTGGGGGTTTGTGGCGAGATGGGGGGGGGGTTGCAAGGAGAGTGAACGTTGGTAGAGAGACCCAGCAAGAGAAAGAAAGAGACACTGAGTGAATGAGAAATGTCAACGAGGGAGGGAGCAAGGAGAATGGGGACGCAGGGAAAAAAGGAGGAAGGAGAGGCAAAAGAGCCTGAAAGAACAACAGATGGAAGGCAGGAGAGACTGGTGAGCTAATGGCAGAAGACAAAAGGAAATGATAGATAAGAGGTGAAGAAATGGTGCCGACATTAAAGAGAAGGGAGAGTGAGGGAGAGAATAACAAGCTGAAAGACAAAAATGTAACGAAGGTCATAGAAAAACAGTCGGATACGGAAACATAAGAACGGTTGAAAAGGACACCATTTAAAAAGTTTTTGAAGTAAACTGAATAAAATGAATGTAAATGGAAGTTTCAGCTTGTACTTGATCTGCATTTGTTCAACAGTGAAAGACAATGAGCGATTTTTCCTTCACAAGAAAAGGTCGCCTGATAGTTACTAATCCAACACACCAGATGTTCTGTATTGTCCTCTCTGAAGTCCTCTGAAGTATCCTTTTGGAAAAGTCAGACACTGTTGTGTGACTAAATGAAGCGCTTTTCTGCAGAAATCCAAGCAGAACTGAGCAGAAGCAGGCAGGACTAGGAGCCACTGCTGATTGCCACATTTGTTGATAAACATCCATTTATAGATAACACAATGTCACATAATACAGAATATTTGTGTGATGTACATACTTTATATTTTCCAAACATCAGAGATACCATATCATTTTTTTATTTTTTCATGCAAATATTTTTATTTTTATTTTTGGCACACTTATGACGGACTAGTTGGAATTATTACTTAAGAACTAAGGAGAAGGAAAAACATGTACTCTAAACAAAGTTTTCTGCATAGCTATGTCATTTCTTTCATTTATCTCACTTTAGTACTTCAGTACATATAATCAATTAAACTCACATCCATCTGCCTGAAGTCTCTCTATAGTTTAGAAATCCTACCTCACATTATCTACAACCACACTTCCAAAAAAGGTGGGACAATATGAAAAAAATCAATAGAAAGAAAATGCAATTATTTGCAAATCTCATAAACCCATATTTTATTGCCAATATAACAGAAACAACTTACTGCACATTGGTGAACCTCTGCCCACTCTGCCAAATTCAAAATACACTCATATTTTTCATGAAATGGTAAAATGTCTCAATGTTAACACCTGATATGCTGTTTATGTTCTGATGGGAATACATTATAGGTTTATGAGATTTCTAAATCATTACATCCTTTTACACAGCATTTCCATGTTTTTAGAACTGGGATTGCAGAAATCAAGTTACAGAATTTGATTAAAGGGTAAATAAAATAAATGGTTGGAACTTGAAAGTGAAAAAGTGACATTCAAATGACTATTGATACTTGAAAACATTTCTACAATGATGCATTATTTGTCACAAAATTATCTGTTTAGTGAGATTATTGATGTGTTCTTCCAGCAATGGTTGTAACATGACACTGCCGGTAGTTTGGGTAAGATAAAGAGAGCTTCTGTGAAGTGATGTATGAATTGTGATATGATAAACTGGCAAGTGCTTTTTGCTCTGAAATGTCATGTCTGACAAGAGATGGCAAAATTCATCAAAGGTGTAAAGTAAAAAGTCAAGCATAAAACTGCAGATGAAGAGGATGTGGAATAGTTTTAAGAACGCAGCTCTAGAAAAAAAAGCAATGGGAGAGAACTGAAAAGAATTGAGAATAGGAAAAAGATGGGAAATTAAACGGGGAGCTGTAATAAAAAAGGTCAGATGAGAACAAAGAAATGAGAGGGTACGTGTAACAGGGACAAAAGAGAAAGACAAAGTGAGAAAAACGCAGCCAGATGAGAAAAGGAATGAGAGTAAGAGTTAGAAAGGTGGCAGACAATCAGGGAAAGGGTAAGATATGAGAATCGACAGGAGGGAGGAAGCTGGTCCGTGGGATCAAAACGGTCTCAGAGATCATTTGACAGGAAGATGAAAAAACTAGGTGATGAGCAGTGAAACGGAGCAGATGATCAGTCATAAAAGATGAATATAGATGAGGAGCGGAGGCAAGCAGATAAAAGAAATACAAGGGGAAGACAAAAACAGCCGTGGAAGACTTAAATACCTGTGGTGTCACCTTTGTTGGCGCATGACGCCATCGCTCTGCAATAATACGAACACAGACAGAGTGAGCCGCTTCCATTCTCATGGTTTCATCCACACTTTATTCAGCTGCATCAGATTTGTTTTTCACGCTTTCACTTTTGTCAAAGGTTGAATCTTTCACTGGAAACAAAAACAAAGTGAGACCAAAGCAGGCTGAGGAGAGAATTAAACGTCTCAGGATGAGGCACATGCAGACCTCCAGACATGGATTGGATTTTATGCCTTGAAAACAAGAAAAATCATCAGGTTAACTAAACTTTGATTTGAGGTTTCAGGTGGCATCTTAATGGACTTTGATTTTCAAAGCTTCACATGCAGCATTTCACCATCAATAGCTCATTATCACATACATTTTGAGGCATTACAGTGATTACAGGATATAAAGCAATGACAGGAACATCATTTACAATCATTAGCTTGCAGGGGTTGTTATTGTATTAGGATTTTATGGGGATGTGTTGGCGTGAAGATGGGATTATGCTTTATGGAAAAAAGACATTGAGGGTTCAGGCAGTGAAAGCTTTTATATTCAGAGTGGACATTATTTCATTGAGACTGGAAAAATCGTAAGGCATCGTTGACAGCCGGATGACAGTAAGGATCAGCCAAAGCTGTGAGCAGTCTGACGGTGAAGTACGATAACTGAACTCCTACGATGAGACGTTTGGTTTAAGTTGGTCTCTTTCCTCCAGTGACTGGTTTCTTTTGTTTTTGTTTTTGTTTGTTTTGTTGACAACACTTTGGCTTAGCATGTTCACTCATCCATCTTTACATTACAGATTTTATTGACCAACCACACTCCACAGTTCATTTTATCTTTGCTTTAATACTTTAATAAATTATTTTAATTGTCTTTGGGTGTCTGTTCCTGTGTTTTTTTTTATCTTAATCCATGAGCCAAGTTCTGATTATTTAGTTATATGAACCTGGAACTGAGTTGGAATGAGCATGAACTGAATACACCAGTTTTGTGGGGGAAAAAAATGAATAATCATCACTGTTTAATTATATTATTCATTGTCTCATTCACTGTGTATGTTTGGAATTTGGAAATAATGTCAACATGCCAAATGTTTTTTTCCATCAAACAGAAGACATTTTGAATGTCATGTCATCAGGTTTCATGGATCATGTTTATCACAGCACAAAAATAATCTTCAAGCTGTTAACCTTTTTAGTACTGTTTACTTTTCCAATCTTTTACATCCATATGCCAAAGATTTTGCCACAAATTTTAAAATAACTAAATATTTTTCATGACATAACATAAATTCTCACTTTAAACTGGTTGATGGCTGAGTTGAAGGTGGAGTCCTCTTGTCCAGCAGGGATGGACCGGGACCCAAAAACAGCCGTGGACTTTGACTATTCCTCGCCCTCAACGTCTCACACGAGTGTCACAATACTCTAGTCATGGCTCGTGATACTATATCGTCCAAATTATACCAATAGCACTGATGTTGACTAGGTATTGTGTTAAAAACATTTTATTCTAGCTTATGATAATAATAAAGAAGAGACGGTCTCAGAGAACTAGTCCCTTTGGCTGGACCGAAACAGAACAGGTATCTGAAACACACAACACATATTACTGTATGAGTAATGATAAATCACAATGTAGACAGGCCATAAATATATATTTTGAACTGAAAACTCATAAAGGTGTGAAATGGAGTGGATTTCTTTTTTTTTTTTTGGTAAACCACTTTATTATGTAACTTCATGGTTACTGCTAACACTGACATGTTGTGTCTCAATCAGTGCACATGTACAGCGTTCCCACTGACGTTTAAAATTCAGAGCTCTGAAAGAACCTGGGTGCTGCCCTACAACTGGACTAAAATCCGGTGTGATATGATGGATGCTACATGCACCAAATGGGCGCCATTTTGCTGATGTAGCAGAAGGGAGGGACTTTGGCCCAGTTGTCAAGCGATGAATAAAGCAGCAGCAGTGGCTCAGCTCATGAATGTGTTGGCTTTGGATGCGATGTGGATAATGACCAGTATGCAATTCCATTTAGTCACACCTTTTTCTTTAAACTTTTTAATTGTGATATCCATATTTCCCATAATCACTTTATTACCATCTTCTTCTATTTCTGCTCTTTAATTTGTAGGCTCGTCTGGATGGTATCCAATTTGAAGGTACATCCCTGCCACCCACAGGACTGTGAAAACAGAAAACATCTTGCAGCCTCAGTAAAAAAACAAAGCAGAGAATCATCAAGAGCACCTGTAAGAAGACTGATAAAAACATGAATAACGACAATAACACTATGACAAGTTTACACAAACTGCACTGTGATGTAGATCAACAGGACCAGCAAATAACTTCAAAAGCCAACTCTTAGTTGTTTAACTTTCAATATGATAGAAGAATTTAGTGTTATTGGCATAACTCATTATGATGTCTTCAAAAGTCTTGTTTGTATTTTTATTACATTATGATAGGGTAATAATGTGGCTTATAATGTGTAGTTTGAAAATATTAACTGTAGATTACACGGCGTCCCATCTTTGCTTCTAAATGTTGATTTTTAATTTGGCTTTTGTAATAGCTTTGATGTTATTATATGAACACATAGTTTGCAAAAAAAAAGGAAAAAAGGGACAAATACAGAAGAAAAACAACAAATCCAGGAAAACGTATGAAATGTGACACATAAAGTGGGCTGGAATCCATCTGGCGGTGGTGTCCTGACATGGTACTGGCCTTGAACCACTGACTAACCCTCATGTGTACAAGGCTTGCCCATTTCTTGACACTTTCAAAGTCATTTCCTCGTCACTCCATCATAAAGGTGTGAAGGATGTGTCAGTGTCAGCAGATATCAACACAGTGTGTGTCTGTAAAAGCTGTTTGGTACACAGTCAATAAGGATTGTCAACACAGCTTGGTCACATTTTTAATTGGGCACAATCCCAGCTCCGTTAATCTTCAAACTAAACTTCCTGATGAAGACATATTATATGTCAACTTGCCATGGAAAGTGACTCAAGTTTAAAACAGAGTTTGTTTTTCTACTCGTCTTTAATAAGTGCTAACACAGACAAAAACAAAGCAGATTGTGTTATTTTCTGTTGATTCCTTTTTTAATAGGTGTTGAGGTTTTTTCACCCTGGGCCTCGCAAAATCCATTCAGTAGCTTTAATAAGATTTCAAAGATCCATGGTCATCAGTCCTGAAATGAGCACACCTCTCTAAATTTCAGAGAAATTGACTTTTTGAAAGTGCAGCGAAAAAGCAGGTGAATATGGATGGTGCTCACCTCTGCAGACACACAAAGGAGTCGATCATCACTCTTCTTCCCAATTCAATTTACGGGACAGCTGGAAAAAGATTTCTCTTACTTCCCATTTATTTTACATTTGCAGAGGATGAATTCTGCTGATATCTATACGCGTATGAGCCCACCCTCGGTAGCCTGTCCTGTCTGAGCTGTAAAGGACCTCCAGGACATTCTGTCTGAAGCTAGTGAGGGAAGGTCAGACATTACCTCCCAGAAAATTCTGATAAGTCACATTAATGTGTAGAAGCCAGGAAGCAGTGATTCAAGAGGTAGTGACAGCTGTGTGGGTGGAAATGCTGTGTATGTGCAAAGAAGTAATATAAGAGATCCTCACAATGCCCTTTAGCAGTGTGCCTGATATTTGCAGCCATCATGAAGGTGATGTTTACATTGTTGCTTGTCTGTCACTTATTAGAAAATCTCCAAAACCTGTTTATAGAATCCTGTCTGATACACCAGGTATGGTGTGAAAATGTCTTCAGCCATTCTGTGTTGCTTCATTGTCGACCAATGAACCACCTAAGCATTAAAAAAAGTCCTACATTTAAAGAATAAACCAGTGTTTGGTGAGAGACAATAAACATACAAAGAAACCAACGAACAAAAAGAAGAATTAGCAAAAGAAAAAATAACTATTTTAGAGGGTATCTGTAGGCAGTGCCTGCTCCTTCTTGCAAAGACATGTGTTTTGTTTCTATATCTTTCATTGCAGCTATGCAAAATGGCCAAGATAACAGGTTGACAAGGATAAAATTGTATTACTACATCAGCAAGGTTATTCCCACAGAGCCACAATGTGAAACCCTAGAGTACCTCAATAGAGACCTGAAAAAGATTTGGGGAAACTGAATAGGCTCAGGGGAAAATAAGAAGCGTCAGGACTAAAAATACAACAAAAGAAAAGAAAAAGGAACAAATCACTCAGACTGTAGATGAACAGTATCTTATCTGTCCCATCAGCTGATCTGCATACAGTTCACTGGAGTCTGATCGGAAATGGTGTCCATGAAAGGTGCCTGTGCAGAGCCATTATTATGGTGGGGAAATAGAGAGAAAAAGGCTGATGTGCCACATGATACATGCTGAAAATCAGACCGAGGAATTATCCGAGTCCCCCACACAACTGATGCCCAAACATTACAACTACAGTAATTAAAGACCCATTATTTAATAAAACTCCGATCTCTGGACTCATTTGAGTTGTTTTCCACCAACAGCTTAACCAAGTGAGCCACAAAAATCAGCACAACGCAATACACCTCACAGCAAATGAACTTATCAACTAGCTACTTACCAGTTCAAATAAAATGGTAGAGTGAACCTCCTGTTTAACACTGATCTGTCTCCAGTTACAGAGACTGGGCTTTCCCTGGTGTTTTTGCTGTATCTGTCATATGTTTTTTCTTTTTTTCCTTGCTTTATTTTTAAACATGGTTTATCATGGCAAAAGTATATTTCTATAGTCTACTGCACGTGACTCAGTGCCAGCATACAGACAAAAGTTAAAAGTAGTGAAGTTTTCAGAGCCCAGGGGCACTTTGGGGCAGTTTCAGGCCCAGGAATGTGCATAATGAATGCCATCAAAACAAGTCAGAAGCACATAGTCTTAAGGTTCACACACTTCTCATGGTGCTTTAAAGGCCAATTCATGCTTTGCACAAAAGGCACATTAATATTCATGAGGAAAGTGCTGATTGAGAAGCAACTCAATTAGGCCTGATAAGTAAGATTGCTTAGAGTTAGGGGAAAAACACCAGCAACAGAGTCGTGCTGGTCACATCTTGGCCACCTGCAAAAAGGGAGTTGATCACGCACACTTAATAATAGCTGGCTTGGCTACAACAATCAAAAGTCAGAGAGATAAAAAGATACTGGTTTCATTCTGTCTGTCATGTAATTACAGCTTAATCATAACATTATAGTATTAAAATCCTTTCAGGCACAATAGTCTTTAGTAATTACAAATTAAAATGCAATTTTTCTATTTACTCTATTAGCTGACTGAGAAAGAAAGAAAACACTCCAATCTAAACTGAAAAATAAAAATCTTCCAAACGTTTTTTTATTTTCCCGCTTGTTGAGTTGAGTGGAAAAATATCTTTCACAATTACATCTCTGATGAGCTGCATTATGTTTCCAGGCATCACAGCATCTGCAGGTAACAGGCTGATTAGCTGAGTGCTGCTATCAGCAGCTTTCTTTTTAGGTTAATGTGCAGTCTTCATGCCAACTTTGGTTGCCATTGTATGAAAATACAACCAAAATGCTGATTTTTAAAATGTTTTTATTAATCTGTCCTACTTTCCACCTTGCTGGTTTACAACATCTGGGTGTCAGTGTAGGTTACAGCTGCAAAAAAAAAGGAAGCAAGGCGGAAAAAATCGTACCAGGGGATGGGTGTGGCAAAGAAGAGAAGACAAGAAAACTAAAAGTGACTCTTCAGAGCGATGAAGAAAGCACCTGGCTCCCATTATCACGAGCCACTGGTGCCACTGGTGCACAGAGAGAAGCACTGAGGAGGAAGAAGAGCTGGTTGGAGTGGGGTGGGTTGGAGGGAATATGAGAGGAGGAGGAGGTGGGCAACTAAAGGGAGTAACGGTCGTCTCCATGGTGAAGCAGTGGTCGCCATGGTTACCAACAGAGCCCAGGTCAGCGGCTCTAGGAATGTGAATGCTGTTTGCGCACACACACACTGGTCATTATTTCTTCCCCCCTATGTTTGTGTGTGTGTGTGTGATGACAGATGAGTCGTGTTGTCAGAGTCCCTGGGGGTGTGAATGTCTACACTTCAGGAGGTAAGAAAAGAGGTGTGTGTTTTCAGTGTGAGTCACAGTGAGAGTGTGTTGTTTCATCTTTTTGCCTCCCGTTGAGAATATCTGTTTGCGTCTTTGTGTGTGTTCCTGCTTGTGTGTGTTTCGTTTGCGTAGGTATGTGTAGCCAGGTCAAACAGGTTCGTAGCAAGGAGGGAGTGACCGGATGACAGTGACTCCACTGATGCTGCCTCCAGCAGGGCTGTTTGTGTGTGTTCTTGTGTGTGTCGTTGTGTGTAAAGTCAGGGAAAAAGGCCAATTTAAACAACCTGTACAGCTGGGTTGCTGTGTCTGAAACAAAACCATCCAAATCTTTTTGCAAGTGGCAGTTAAGCGCACACAGAATCACAAATGTTCCCACCTCCAGACACGCTCACCCGAGCACAAAATCTGAAGTTCATGCAAGACCTTCACTTACAGCGTGTTTCCACTACATTTGGGCAATTCACATGGTTACCATGAAATGCGGGCACACCACAAACATGCCTCACTACAGCGCTCTAACGTGCTCTAATGTGGTTGGATGCATGCGACTGTGTCTTATCGACGCATCCCCCATGGAAACCTGAGTGAGACTGGTTCACCTGCTGCGATGCCTCTGGATTCTCTGCTCAGCTGTATAGACGTGTTAAGACTGAAACAATGACTATCAAGTTTTAACAAATACAAACACTATTTTTTAAACTGTAAGACATAAACCAATTTCATATTGGAATAACAGCAGCATGAGTGTTGTCTGAATGTGTGTACATTTAACTGACTTTTCAGTCATTTTAGGATTCAGTTTAGCATCATAGCTGCAGCATCTTAAAACACCTGAGATGAAGATGTTTTAAAATATCTGATGCACACATAAGATTTTAGTAACATGGCTGGTTCTCAGAGCAGACTGGTTTGTAAAAATTAAATCTAAAAGGTTGTTTCTTTAATGGCCATTTTTACTAGCAGCAGCTTAACATGCATAGGAACAATAACAAGTAAACATATGG
Source organism: Craterocephalus eyresii (assembly GCA_037177035.1). Classification (NCBI taxonomy): domain Eukaryota; kingdom Metazoa; phylum Chordata; class Actinopteri; order Atheriniformes; family Atherinidae; genus Craterocephalus; species Craterocephalus eyresii. The sequence goes on from JBBBVT010000014.1 coordinate 18,346,707, forward strand.
AAATCTCAGGGCAGTTATACGGGACCATGAACAATTTCATGAAAACTATAATTTGATCATTTTCATGGCAAAACTGCAGCTCAAATTGCATCTTCATCAAATCATCAAATGAATGTTGAAATGTTAAAATATAGCTTAATGGAAAATGTGCATTTTCTGAAATCAAAGAGTTTTTTCAGAAACAGCTGATCACTGAGTTAGTTGCGGTGAGTAATTTGATCAGAACAGCTTCACAGAAGGCCTTTTTATCCATCCCATGCTTTAAGAGAAAAAAGGACAAAATCTTTCTAAAGAAAACATGAAACAACTTATAATGACCCATTATATCACTTTTTGACCTCAAAAGTCCGCTTTCCGTGATTGTTTGATGACTGAGTGACATTAATGATGTGCATTACTAGAGCCGTCGCGGCCCAGCAGAGAAGCTGCACTATAGAACTTTTACATCCGGGACGTTGCTTGCTGAGTTTCGCATTGCGCATGCGTTAAATGCTAGCAAGCGAATGTCAACAAACCAGCCATTCCGAATGAACACCAGCAGATTCAGCAAAGAAACACCAAAAGAAATTTTCCAAGTAGAGAAGAACATAAGAGGAGTCAAAGAAGAGCTAGAAATAAGACAAGAGTTGAGAAAAGACTGGAGGGAGCTCACAGTACAGGAAGGATGCAAGATGGATGCTGAATGAGAGGCGGCTAGAGGCCACAGAGAAAAGGGGAAGTTTTAAAGTGTCTCTTTAAAGCTGAAAAACTTTCAGTGAAATCCTTTTTTCTAATGATTATGCTCCAGAATGTGCAAACAAGTTAATGGAAACTCAAAAAACATTTTTTTTTAATGCCACCAATGTGTTGAGGTTTTACTTATGTAAATCTGTCTGTCATTCAGAAACATTAGTAAAAATAGTTTACTGGTTTTGATCAAATTTTCATGAAGTCTTCTAAATGATATAAGAAACAACCAATTCGATTTTGCGTGTGATGTGGCTCACCATCACCACTAGAGCCACCGACATTTCAATACCTCCCAGTACCACCAGAGGGGGTCATTTTGACCCCCTGCTGGGGGAACGTTTAAAAAAAATGATCAGGCCAGTTTTTTCCCCTTTAAATCTTTTTTTTTTAACATTCAGAAGTAGACAAATATGAAGCTTGTCTG
>JBBBVT010000014.1:18349952-18361543 GCA_037177035.1 Craterocephalus eyresii
TGTTTTCTGATTGGCCCACGGCTCGGCCCGCCCACAGAAAGCTGTCACATAGATTGGTCCTGGGGATGGGTGCGTTTTAATATTTCCCAGCATGCTTTGGGGCGCCGCTTGTACTGTCCTTGCTGTACCGTGAGCTAAAAGTATATGTGATCTCATCACTACCCCCCTCCATACTGTACCGAAGTAAGTACCACAATGTAAAGGTTGTAAAGTTGTAAATAAGTAACAGTGGACATTGTTTTTTAGTGGAGACGACTGAATTAAGGTTACGATCGTTTTGCGATACCGACTCCCACGACGATGACACAGATCAAGGATGTGAGTATTGCGATTTTGATACTTTTGTGGGTATCGTTACAGCCCTAATATAAACTATAGGAGTCTGAATGCAAGGTTTCACAAGTTAAAATATCTGATTATCCTGTTATAATCATAGGGATTTTAGTCACTGCTTGATATATTGATGTCAGTTAGAACTTTTTAGTTCTGTATGTGTAGCTCAACACTGGAGATTTTCCAAGAACCAGCTTTCATCATGATGAGCCAACATGCATCAGAACATTTGGATCCTCAAGTGGGGTAATTCAGAGACAGAAGTTGACTTAACCAGTGGAAGAGATCTGAATTTGTCTACACATACTGCCCACAAAATGATTAGAGTGAAAATTACACATATTTATCTTTTAATTGTGATTCTAACATAACTGTTCCTCGCTGACCTTTCAGAAGAGGTCTTCTGCATCAACAAATGTCCTGGTTCACTCCATTATCCAGCAGACAATTTCACTGGCTATTATTTATTCTTTAATGTATCAATCTTAGTGATCCAAAATACTTAAAAAAATATTTAATCCCATTCAGCTCTTCTTATAGGTTTCGACATACAACACAAATGTTTTTAAGGAAGTTGGGCAATTTGCATTTAAATGTAAAGCACCTTCTGATTGGAACAATTTGCCATCCTCCATCCACATGTTTGTGTATATATCTAAATATATTCTCTATTATATTTGCTTTGCATGTACTGTATCTGTTTTGGTCATCTGTTCTTTCTTTTTGGAAGACATTGAGGACCCCCTTGAAAACGAGACGTGCATCTCAAGGGGTTTATCCTATAAATATATATATTTTTTTAAATGCTGAAATTTGATACCTAGTAGATGCATTTGATGTGTGCGCTTGTGTCTGTAGCACACATTTGGTCTTACACTGTAAATAAAATTACAGATTTTCTTAATAACGTTGCATTTTAAAACCTTGACTTTCATCAAAGTAACTCATAAACTTGAACTCTTATGACCTTGATCCTGCCCCAGTCGACCTACAAATGACCTCTGGCCTTTGTGACATAATTTATTACAAATCTAAAGCCTCCAAGCACATTGTGAAAAGCCTCTGAAAGCACACAAACGGACCACCTACTTAATCTCTACTGTGGCTCTATTCAGGCTTAATCTGGGCTCTGAGTGGTGCATCGGGCCCCATCTGTGAATACAGTAGTTCACTCTACATGACAGACACTGAAAGGCATTAAATACATCAACACAGTCATCAACAGTCTTTTCTGAAAATGCCTCAGTTGGTGCGCAGAGTCACTCAAGACTCCTGCAATTACACGTTGGACAAGAAGCTCAAATACAATGGCTCGTGTGGCACTGTGATGGCAGCTTTTTTTGTGTTTGTGAGGTCACACTGCCTGACTTCGCTGACAGATATTCAACACATCAATAGATGAAGTCTGCATTCTTTGAAACAAAGGAAAAGTCTGGGATTTTTGTCAAACGTCTCTCATGGTGTTATGACTCCACCTGGCTCTCGCCTGTTCTCAGAGAAATCTGAAAAATGTCACTTTTACGATTAAAAGCAACTCTGCCCCATTTAACTCAAAAAGTCAGTGTTACTGGAGCCACCAATGACATTTTGGCATTGTGTGAACACAAGAGGCCTCTCAGTGAAAACAGTAATTATGTTTTGTGTTAATTTAGTAAAACTGGCCTTTTCACTCTCATGGCACTCGCTTGGTTGATGGTGACACACTGTGCCCAGAGTCAGATGTTTTGCTTTAGTTTTACCCGTAAAAGAACACATACATGAGCAAAGCCAAACAGATTACATCTGATACAAAGATATCAGTGAAATTGTTTTACTTCAGCGATCAAGAAAATTACTTGAATCTCAGCCTGGGGATTCTGTATTTTGATCTTTTTTTTTCCATGCGGCGTCCTGCTGCTTCTGAGGTAAACAACATTCCAGTCCTTTTTCATTCCTGGGAGGAGGGCATGAACCATTAGCTCCTAGAAGCCAGCTTGTTCCCCGTGCCCATGTGTCTGTCGGCCGAAGAGGAGAGAGCTGGCAAGCTGGCAGGCAGGATAGCCGGTTTCCTGGTTCATCAGCTGGATGGCTGCATGTTACAGTCTGCTGGACAAAGATGCCAAAAAAAGGTGGAAAGGTTTTTTGGAGGGTAAAAAATTACAGATGTTATAAAAAAGAAAAGGATTTGTAATTTAAATGCAGTTGTGAATTTCTCTTCTGTTTTGTCTGAAATGTGTTGCTGAATGCATAAACAACACGAAGTGAAGTTTATCCCCAGGAGGTGATGACTTGTGTTATGCATTTGAGCTCCACAAATCACTCAAAGATGCAAAAATAGGCTGACAGCTCCGCTTTATGCTTTGAAAACAGCATAATCATTTGTATCAACAGCTAAAACAAAACAAGATTGCACTATACAGCAAGGACGTTTCATTTATTTCATTATTTCACAGACACTGTTTATCACCGCCTGAATTAATAAGGAGTTTAAAAAAATGAACTTTTAAAACAACTAACAGATGAAGTGTAACATTTCAAAGTATTGTGTGCAAGAGAGGCAGAAATGAGAAAGCTTTTAAAAAGCAGACATTTCTTTTTAACCCTGTGCATCACAGGTGTTAAGCTTGATCACCGTCTAAGCCTGTGTCGTTAATCACAGTAATGATCTGTTTATTTGGGTATTAGGTTCTCGTATAAAGGTTGCATTGATTTAACCAGGAAGTATCAACTCAAAAAGAACTGCTGAAAAAATACACAAAGTGTTAGATAACCCGCAGCGACAGGTAATGATGAGTAACTGTAGTGGTGTAGCTTTTTTTTAATATATATAGTTATTTAGTGAAAACAAGGGGGGGGGGAGTGTGTTCATGTGTTTAATGATCAACATGCAAAATTATCAGGGAAACAGAGAGACCTCAACCACCCATAAACTCATGCTTTAGGAGTCAGTGAGGTGTGGTGCAAAGTCCTCGTTAGACTATCAAGTTTTGGCTGCAGGCGTAGAGTATTTTCCTCCACAACATCTCCACGGTGGAGTCCCAGCCAGTGAGCCAGATGGCACAGACACACAAGTTACTGAGCGACACGCAGAGCAGAACTTTGTGGGTAAAATGGCTTCAGCAAAACACTACAAAGGCCAAAGTGAAAACCACTGCATTAGGGCACCAAACCCCACTGTTTGTAATTACAGAAATGTGAGTTAATGCTCTGGGCATTTGAATGTTGTTGCCCAAGTCCCAGGTGGCATGTGCTGCTTCTGCACCATGGAGAAAATGACTTTTTAAAATGTCTGCAGTATTGTCAGTTTTGTCGCAATAAGAAGGTGAAAACAAAATACTTTTTTATTTATTCATTGTTTATCTGTAGAGGGCCAAACATTTAGCATTAATGAATGCGGCACACCGTGGCATTTCCAGCCGGAGTTCATTCGCAATGCCCATCCCCAGATGAGCCTGCCAGTGACTTAAAAATCTCTATATGAAATACATAAAGGTCAGTCAAAATACTTAAAGATCAGTTCTAAGTAGAAACTCACAATAAACACATAAAAGTAAAAAAATTCCACACAAACACACAACACATCGAATCAGGAAGATTGGCAGATCATTTGTGACCACGTAATGGGTCTCAAAACAAGATTTTTGTCTGAATGATCCAGGTCAGGGTTCAGTTTCAGCCCTGAAGAACAGAAATTTAGAATAGTGGAGTAGATCTTAACTGTAGAGCTACAGAGGCACTCATATATGTTTGACCCTCAATGAGTCCAACATCCATGAGTTTTATGGGCTTAGAGATGATGTTCCTGAGAGGATTCTGCTGTCAAGAGTATCAGAGTCACTGTTGTGGGGCGCTCGGTCTCTGCACCATGAGCCGTGTTCACGTATCCTCTGCACAAAGTCTGATTTGTTTACTGCTCCAGGGCTGCTGCCAGAGCTGCACTGGAATGGTTTGGAGCTAAGTCCACCTTTCTGAATCTGAAGCCATGGTTCTCAGCAGAAAAGGTCTGAAGTCTCCTTAAATGTCTCCGTATGACTTGGGAACTGGATCTTTGCTACAAGTGGAGGAGTGTGAGTATCTCAAGGTGTTGCTCAAGAGTAATTGTTGGGTGGGACAAGAGTGCACAGATAGACGGAGGATTCATCAGCTATGGGGCGGTTGCATCGGTCTTTTGTGGTGGAGGGGTTCTGAACCAAGTAGCAAAGCTCTCTATTCATTACTCCATCCCAGCCGTAGAGACATGTTGTTAGTCTTTGAACTCTGCTGAACTATGTAAAAAGGCCAGGAATTCTGTTCTTCTGAGTGTTGGACATGAACTACTCAGGATATATGGGGACGAGCCAGATATGACAAATCAATGAGAATAACAGGTTTACCAACAAGCAGCATATTGATGGGCATCAAGGGCATCAAACAGACTGAGAGAACCAAACTTTATGGAGTAATGGACATCGGATGCATGATTAATTCCATTTTGCAGAGCAGTAGAAATCGACGCACACCTCTTCAAACCTACTGTATGACATAAAACTGAATTTTTCTAGCTCTGATGACGGTCACTGAATCTGCTGCCACATTGGTGATTTGCGGCACAAAATCCACAAGGAAGCCGATAAGGACTCACGTGGAAATTTACTGGACTGTGCTGTTCATCTAACAGAGTCTCATTAAGACTGATCAGTACATGGAAGTAACAGATAGTAAACTCTTGTGTTGACTCATTGAAAAAACTGTGCTTTGTGGAGTTTATCAGCAGACTCGGAAAAGAACCGTGACCCGGTACATCTTTATTCGCTGGAATATAAACACACAGAGGCTCTGCGTAGGTTCAGTTGGACTGGACTGATGGGGACCCCGCACAAGCATAAACCAAGCTTAAGTGTTTGCATTGAACTGACATGAGGTCATGAGGTGTTGGTGTCCTTTCTCTGCCTAGGGATGCTGCAGGACAACAACAGCTGCAGGAAGGTACTGAATCATCAGAAATTCATTTTTTTAAGGTCAGAAAGTTACCTAATGAAGCCTTAGCAGGACACAAAGGGGACCAAGAACTGAATCATGTTGCACACCTGAATTAATTTCTCAGGACAAGACATTCCTAAGCTACTTTACCAAAACAAAGTCATATATCTTTGGTTGTTTCTGTGGCACAAGATCAAAAATCAAACTGTAAAAGGTTTTGATAATCATCCAATTCTAGGTCATTTATTGAATGGTGAACCATCACCTCGTTAAATACTTCTGAGAGCAAAGGAAAATGATCATCATATTTTACTTTAATGCTGGTTTAAAAGTTATCAAATCTATGGAAGCATATAATCTTCTAATCTAACATCTAATAATTTGACAAGTAAATGAGATGACTACTGTGAATTACTAACTAAAACAATGATTTGAGTAAATGTTAACGGAACAGGTGTTTACGTAAAAGAGATCTTCAGAGCATATCTGTGAACTAATTTATTAAAGAGGTTATATGTACTTAGCGTGGGTAGGTGTGAGCTCTAAAGAGGCAGCTGTACGCCTCAATAAGGGAAACAAAACAAACAAAACAGAAAAAAATCCATAAACTCTCCAGTGATGTCTCTATTATCTCTGACAAGCATGTTTGTTTTTCTGCTTTTCATATGCTGTTTTCTGTTAGCCTTAAATGTCTTAGGCTGATTATTCTGCAGCACATAGTAACACAATGTCCTCTATAAACTCTGATGGATGACATGTAATATTCAACTTCTCCATCTCTTTATTTTTTGAAAACCCCTTGAAAAATTCACCATATGTCAATATATCTCGGTATAACCTTTCTCCCTGTTTAAGAAAGTGAAAAATATGGAAATACATATTGATTACAATCAAAATGTTGATCAGAAATTACTTTATTTCACTGAGGTTCATTTAATTTTCCTCTTAAGTAACAGAAAATTATCTGTTTTAGTCTGATTGGGATGCATCTTAATCAGTTTCCCTTAAATTCAGATCATATTTCTATCTGATAAATCAGTTAAATCATTTCCTCATTAGTAATAGAGGAGGTTTTCTATTTGCATAAACTGTAATCAGTTTGCCTATTTCTATTAGACTGCAAATTTTTTTCATTAAATGGTTGGTCGTTATTGCTTAAATATTTTTTCTTAAAAAAAAATCTGGATTCTTATTGAAAATAATCTTTAATATCCTGTTCTTATTGTTAATGCATGTCCAGGAAGGGCTTGTGGGCTTGAGGCTGTAATCATCACAGTAAATAAATACACTGTGAGTGTAACAGCATGTTACCGCTGCCTTGCTGTAGATGCTTCAAGCGCTGGAACTCATTCCCATCCTTGATTTGATCAAACACCGCTCACGTTCAAGAACAGCTCAATATTTGCTTGTTTGTTCCATACATCACAGAGGTTAGGACTGAGTGAAGTCCTGATTGATCCATCATGATTACTGTGAGAAGAAACATATGGCTGACACATGACAAGTGACAGCGCAGGCAGCCGTGTGAGAAGGTTCTCTGGTGATAACAACATTTTTGTGCCAAATAGAAATGTAACAGATGCAGGACGGACTTCTGGAACCCCAAATAAGGTTCCCCAGTGTGACCTTTATGAGTGTTTAAAACCAAATGAAAGACCGTTGTGTTGTTCGCAGATAAGTGCTTCCTGCCTGCACAGCAAAAATGGCCACATTTTTGTGGTCAAAACCGCAAACAACAGCAGGAGAAGGGAAACTGGCCAAATGAGCATTTTGGAGCAGAGCCTCCTGTTATTCGCTGTGAGAGAAGTGTAAGATTGCTTTCTCCCTTGTTGAGGGATACAATCCTGCTCTACCAAAAATTCACTGGGGAGACCTTTAATAAAAATGTCTTAAAGCTTATTTCCATTTTCCTCATTGTAAATTAGACACGGCGGCAGTCTCCTGGCTCCTCTCTTCACTTTTTCATGCAATCAGCATACATCAATATAAGAACACTTCACTGAATTACATTAGAACGCTGCTAGCGAGCAGCATCCGTCACTACGTCGTGTCATGCCTGGTTTCAGTGCGCTGCTGCTGTGCCTCTTCATGGAAACGCACAGATGTGGCATCACTTCCCTTCGTTCCCATAATAGAGTCTTAAACTCTGCCCAGCATCTTGAAATTCTTACCACAATCTGTGTAAAGTGCAGTTTCTTCACTTTTGATTAACTTCAAATCAGTAAATCCTATCTCAGCATGGCATAGAGTTGGGCCAATAACACATGAAGTTGCAGATAAAAATGATTTACATGAACTGGGTGGACTTCTCTTTTTATGCAGCTCCACACTGATCACTTCCTAAAGTTCAATAATACAAAGAGACAGTTTGTTGTGTTCGATCACGGCCTCAGTGGATCGGTTTGCAGCTTTGCTTGAAGTTGGTTTATGCTCATTTGAACAGTTACAAGCCAGCTGGGGTGTATTCAGCTAGAAAATATTTCTCCAGTGTATTGCTTATTTCTAGTAGTACACGGTGTATTTGCTCCCTGTCTGTGTGAGCGAAAAACAAATCCATCCAAATAAACTAATGGTGGTGATGCACTGAAGTGTTCTCAAGCTAAATAAACATCATCAAGGTAAATAAATGAAAGTTTCAGATAAGATAAAGACAATGCTTTAACACCTGTCTTAATGAACGTGGTGGAAGTGCATTTTTCAGTCGCTATCTGATTCACTCTTTTGGTTGTACTTCTGTTTCACTGTAACCTCTTTACTTCTAGTTTTTTTCCACATAATTCCGCCACACTTAGAGTGATTTCAAGCAGAGTCCCATCATGAACAAACTGTCTACAGGGTGAGAGGCAGCAGCATTCAGTTTTGCAATCACAGAATTTGGCAACATAAATCCATAAGGCTCTGCTTTTACATCGGCTTCGATGACTTACAATGTTATGTCCTTTGTTCACAAGTTGACACAATTGCCTGGTACTGTATCTTAAATTAACTCTTACAAGCTTTGGTCAACACATGAAAGTCTAAAGCAGCAAATTTTTCGGCCATAAATTTATAGCTGTACTCAGGCTGCAGTTTTATAGCATGGAATTACCCACTCCACCACAAACTCTCTTCTACAGGGTCTGTTTTCTTTGAGATCGGTAGAAGTCAATAACCCTTGAAGAACATTGTTATTGTATGAGAGAGATCAGAGTAAAAAGCCAGAGAACTCACACACCAAAGGGGTTACTGGATTCTCCTACACGTTCAACTTTTTTCCAACGCTAAGAAGTCTTTTTTAGTTATATTGAAAGGCTGATGGTGCATCATCACCTGTGGGATGAATAGTGATGGGTCGCTTCCCCTATGGATGATCTATACTCAGGTTTTCCCATTGGAATTTCCATCGTTTCCATCTGTTACATATAAATCCAGGGCAAATCTGGACAACTTACTGAACGAAAGATTCAGATCCATTTGCCGCGAAGTGAAAGTTTTTTTTTTCAGGTTTAATGTTTGCCTTCTTCTTTTTTTCATAGCTTTGAGTCGGTGGTGACTTGAGAAACCCAAACATATGATCTGAAGCAAGGAAAAATGATTAGCGTTTTAGTTGTTATATTAAAAAAGTTCATACAGGACTATATAAACTTGGCAGATTGTTACGCGTTGGAGCTCCCTGACAATGGCTCATTCATGTTTTTTCTTTTCTGAGCTCTCTCCAGTGAGAAAATCTCTTGCTCCCTCACTTTCCCTTTCTTTTCCTCACTTCTAATATCCTCTTACATTTCTTTTCTTAATCAGTGATGGTGCTCTTCCAAAATGGCCAGTGAGTGTGTTGATATCCAGTTGCTGTGTGTGACATGGTACTGTAATAGAAAATGCAGCTGTCACATCATGCCCTGGGCTAAAACAAAAATGTGGTGAAGCACTTTTTCAGCCCTGGGGTGCCTCAGGGCAATGGTGACTCCAGGAAGGTGCATAATGAATGTCTCTGTGCCATCAAAACTAATCGGATGCAGAGTTTTAAGGTCATTAACTTATGTTCTATAGATAGCCTGTTACACAGCACTCAGAGAGCACAAACTTCAGCCAAGCTATAGAGTCACCTGAGAAAAAAACCTCAAACAGTCTGCCTAGCACGCTCTTTATTTTGAAACTTCTGGATCAGCAAATCAAGAATGTCAACAGGATCTGTTTGTTTTCATTTGCCTCTCTTTTTATTTCCTGTTTTCTTTTCATTTCTGTTCTCTCCTAATTCTCTTTCTGTCCCCTCTAGTCGGGTCCAACAATATTGTGACAATTGACTGATATGTAATCATTAAAAATGAATAGATAGAAATTAATGAAAGGAAAAAAGAATTTATATTATCAAGATGGGCTTTATAAATATAAACCTCATCTGGCTCTGATTGGTTCCTCCTGGTTCTAATTAGTTCTGCTAGGTTCTTCTTGGTTCTAGATAGTTCTGCCTTTATTTGTATTAGTCTGAATGGTTCTGCTGGTTCTGGCGGTTCTGCCTGAGGTTCCTGAGAATTTCTACATTGCCCCTGTCTTAAAGTGTGTGGTCATGTAGAAATGTTGGGCAACATGATCCATGATCCATTCTAATCAGAAAAAATGTTTGCTACATTTCCCTCAGATGTCCCCATTAATAGTCAGAATCTGGTTACAATAAACACAGAAGCAATATTTACTGTAATTTATTATGAGTATCAGCAACATTACATTTTATTAGAGCATGTTTTAACTTTGCATTGATACCAAAATGGCTCACTGGTGACATTTGCCATGGATCAACTCCCATGAGGATGAGACAAAAACCTTCCAGAATCAGCCGGGACCAATCAGAGCCAACCAGAACCAGACAGACCTGACCACAGTCAGGCAGAACCAGGCTGACCCAGAAAGAGCAAGTCAAATCTAGACAGAACTGGACAGAACCCCGCAGAACTAATCTGAACCAGGCAGAACCAGACATGTTTTGGTACATTTCTAAAGGTGTTTCAGTTCATTTGTATAAAGTGTTTATCTGGTTGAAAATGATGTGGGCTGCAGCTTTTTACGCTTTTCGGCCTTTTTTACTGTGTCGTGGAATTCGTCCTTTTGAGACCTCGGTTAGACTCTGAATCTGCCCCGCACAGGGTCGGTGCTCTCCGGTCCCCACTGGGCTCCGGGAGCAGAGGAGGCCCCCGGGGTGAGTCTGTTCCGCGCAGCAAGCTGGCAGGGGAAAAGGCCTACTCTCTATCACGAACACAGGACGCCGAGACGGTGTAGAGTCTACTGATAGTTTAATCACAAGTGTACAGAGGAAAATGGGCTTACAGAAAAGAAAATGCCCTCAGAGTGGCCAGCTGATCGGTAGCGAGAGGTACTTCGTTCCCTCTCTCCTGGCTTTCATACGGCCCCTAAAAACTCTGATTGGCTGTGTCCATCACATGATGCAAACCCTCCTATACAAATCTTCTACAACTGCATGAAATATTTGCTGGGTGCTGCTCAACTAAACGTATCTCCACAGGAGGGCTGCTGCATGGAAAAGTTTGGGAACCCCCGTTCAGGTTGGACAGTCTGCTGTCTGTCAGTTGACTTTTTCATTTTCTGTTGGTTCAATCACATCAGGAAAAGCTGGAGTTGACATTGGCTGTATTAACATGTTACATCTTGTTCATATTGTGCATCCCTCCCATTTCAATGAATGAAATTATGTAAATGGTCAAAATCTGAAAAAAACTTCAGATACTTTCGCCACATTCTGTCTATCCCGTGTTAATCCTTTTGCTTTTCCTTTTTCCATCTGAATTTCTGTCTGTCACTTTTCAATTTAATTTCCCAGCTTGAATCGCTGCACTGATTCGACAGTTAACAAGCCGGGCCGCTGCCAAACCGGTTTATGAAAAGCAACATCTCTGCCAGCATCTCTTTCTTGTCCTTTCTTGCCGTTTCTCCCTCTGGTTTCTCCCCCCTGCTACCACCCACCCCTCCCCGACACCCCCTGCCGTCCCATCTTGAAGACAGCCTTGCGTTGCAGCCTTGCGCTCCTAAAGAGCTGAAACTGTCGGCCGGGGAAGCGGTGAAATGGAAAAATTTAATCGCATTAAGAGAAAAACCTTCTCTTTTCATTTGTAAATTCCTGGGACACGCTTTTTTTTTAGCCTTTCCTCTTTTTTTCCCCTTACCTCTCCCTCTCTCTGTGTCCTTGCTCCGACACGGCTGCTGAGCTCAGAAAACATCCGCCAAGGCCTCAGCGTTCACACATGCAGTACATGCAAGAACACACACACACACACACACACACACACACACACACACACACACACACACACACACACACACACACACACACA
>JBBBVT010000014.1:18367102-18388372 GCA_037177035.1 Craterocephalus eyresii
TATACATCCAAAAGTGATTTGCCGAACAAAAAGGAACGTGAAAGGACAAAGGTTAAACAATTTAAATAAAAAATCTGAACAATAGCTATGAGAAATGGATTTCCTTTGAAGTTGCAAATTACGATCAATTATCATATAGATAGTGATAAACGCCAGAACACAGGCATTTACCATGGTTTTCATGGTAAATCTAACAGAACTGGGGTGGCCAATGAAATTTTACAAGCCATTCTTATCTGGTGCTACATTAACAGTTTAAATTCCAGCACATACAACAAACTGTGAAGTGAAACTCACTTAGGTTTAAAAATGGGACTTCAATAGGCTTCTAAAATGCTCTTAAAGGGGAAGTATCGGTGTTTTTCAACCTGTCCCTATGTTGTAGCATGCTATACGATCATTTACTTACCCAGACAGTTCTGGCGCAACTCGAACTCCATCAGAAAATATTTTATATCCACACGCGAGCGGCATACGTCCATATAATTGGAGCAACAACAACAGAAGTACATGCTGAATCCAGCTCACGGAGGGATCCGAGTAGCATTTGCTAACAACACATTGGTAAAATGAAGGCGTTTTGTGGCAGATAATGCCTTATTTAGAGGCCGAGCGTCTCTTGCCCCGATCGCTTCCATTATATGGACGTATGCCGCTTGCGTGTGGATGTAAAATATTTTCTGATGGAGTTCGAGTTGCACCACAACTGTCTGGGTAAGTAAATGATCGTATAGCAGGCTACAACATACTGTACGTAGGCATACAGGTTGAAAAATACTGAACTTCCCCTTTAAGACATAAGAAAATCTCAGTAGTGTGAGTTTACTGATAGAGTAACAGAAGAGACACCTTTCAGAAGATCATTAACACTTATTTTCTCTGGTTAACTACCCCTGTTGACCTGTAAAATCCTCCAGAAATTATGCCAGAAGCCTGTATAGACACAGGCTGAATAACTGAATATTTCTTAGAACCTGAATAACCTCAGGTTGTAAGAAACGAAGAAAAAAGTTGCTCTAGATTTGAATCAAGAAGCTGATAACTAGTCAATGTTAAACTTATTTTCAAAACAGATCTCCTCTGCTACAAAAAAACCCATACACTATACAAGCCAGCATCTTCAGTAAATGTGCTATGCTTTACAAGTAAACACAAAAAATATGCACATTGAGTTTTCCTCCAAGTTGAAAGGGGTTGAAAGTATGAGAAGAGATTTCTCCAAAAATAAATAACATAAGTAACACGATTACTTCAATCCAACTGAAATAAAATGCTGTAAAATGAGAAACATAAAGTCTGTAAAGGCACACCTATGTGCAGAGGAAGTGGCATGTACAGAAACGACAAAGGCAGAAAGCATAGCATGTGTTGGATGCTTTTATCCTTGAGTCCCCGCGGTGCAATGTGTGTATTTTTAGTACAGAGTGCCTCCGTGGGAATAAAAAAGGAGGTTGTGAAATGTAAGAGGAGCTAGTGTATTAATGAGCTACACAAATTCACAGTTATAACACAGAAAATTTCAAGGGAGGCTCACACTCACAGAACATAATGAATTCTTGTTGATAGCTTCAGTTTGGTATGAAAAAAAGGTCCTTCAAGGGGAAAGCATTTCAAATTGAGTTGAAAGAGCCATTTGTAATTATGAGTTTCAGATTTTATGATTATGTGTTTTTAAATTGCCAGGCAAACTAAAAATAGAAACTGATGTGATCACATATATTTTCATCTTTGTTTAAAAAAGAAAAAAAAAGCAATAAGATTTAAAAAATCTTTAAAGCAAGGACAGATTAAACAAAGGAAGAATAAAGCTTATGAAAAAAGTTTAATTGTCATAAACAAGCAGCATCGACAGAAGCAGAAGCGTAGAGTCACAAGGGAAAAATCTTGGGAAAACACAAGCAGCAAACAAAGTGAAAACATGAATTATTAGAAATGGTGTGATAGCACAGGTGTTATTGTTTGACCAGGTTATTTGCTATTGTTTGTGATGACAGCTCTAATAGAAAAAAGTGACAGGGAACTTAAAAGACAGATGGAAGTGAAAGGACTGAAGCTTATACAAAGTGCTGCGATGAAAGTAAAGACACAAAAGACAAATAATGAAGAAAAATATGGAAATGGAATGAAAAGAATATTGAAAATCCAAACATATTGAAGAGGAGATTTCTGTATCTACCTGTTGACATTATGTTATCCAGGTCTGAACAGGGCATAATAAAAAGCAAATGAAAACTCCTAAATATGACAAATTCAGCCAAAGGACTAATTTTCATCTGTTTCTGTATAGCAGAAACTTTTTTTTCTTGCAATAGATGGAATGTTTTTCCATTAATTTAAACAATAAAATCCATATGGAAACAAGCAGGCGCTATATTCTATGTATCATATTTCACTTTATTTTTTACAGTTCTTGGTGAGTTATGGTCCTTATTTGCAATTTCAATTTTCGGAACCCATTCACCCCTAACCCACAAACACCCACCCAATGGCGGGTCGGCAGTGGGGGCTAAGTCGCTGCATATCTTCTCCTCCTGGCTTAGCTTAACTGCTCTCTTCTGATCCTTAACCAGCAAGAGGCTCTTTCAATCGCATCCCTTGTACTGCGAGCTGCTATCTTTCTCTTCTTCCCTCTATTTCCCCTGGCTGTTAGCATTCTCCACACTGACTAAGAAGGGAATCCTTTAACGCTGACCTCAACTTGGAACAGCCATGTTAAAGGAGAATTACATTTCTCAAGAGGATGGAGAGAAACGAGTCTCTAAATCAAAATTACAAGTTAAGTTAAAAGTGTAAGTTAAAAGAGGAAGTGCAAGCAACCTTGCTCCTTGTATATTTTCCTTTTCTAGTTTCCTGCCTTTGTACTATAATCTCTCACTCTGGTGAATCATGTGAAATATCCAATTTAACTGAATAGTTTTGCCTTCTTTTGATTACAAGATTTTTTCCATATTTAATCCCTGTCCTATTTTAATTTAATGCTGTCAGGTGTATCAGTTGAAGACTTACAGTAAGTGATGTACCTTTAATAACTAAAGGTAACTTCTCTAAAACAGCGAGTCAGGTGTGTGGGAGCTGGGACATATTGAAATCCTGTTGAACTACGGGACCCTTGAGGGACCACAAAGACTGAACCTGCTCTAAAAGTTGCATGAAAGAATACATTTCAGACCCAGTGAGGAATTTGGGATGAGTTTTTCTTTTTGTTTGTTTGTATTAGATACAAATATACTGAAGGGAATCAGGTAAGTAAGGGATGATCTGGACATGTTCATGAACAATTGTGGAGTGAACTGTTTAACTAAACTCCTGAATCCTTTCACCAATGCAATCATCTGTAAAATGAAAATAAAATGACAATTTTCTAAAACACATAGGGATCATTAGAGACATATCATACAGTGTGAGATGTGCTTGAGCAAAAAAGTACGAATCAGAAGAACACACCAACTTGTTCAAAACCATTAGGTAAAACCAGACTTCCATCGGTCCATCAGATATTTAGCAAAACCAAAAACAGTCAAATTTAATAGTTTCAGCAGCTCAATGTCAGCGTACGAACACCCTTTTAAAAGACAGGACATAGTATCAGTGGCACCCAGTGGAAATTAGATTAGGGTGAATGGGATTTGGTAGAGAGTTGCAGAGATGGAGGGAAGAAGGGAAACGTAGGATACTTGAATGAAAAAAGGAGGAAACTGCCTGGCAAGACAAGAAAATATGAAAAGAAGCAAAAAGGAGCCAGAAGATGAAGAAGGAGACGTGTGATCTTCAACAACTCTGGTGTTCTGTTTGGTCAAAAGGAGCTGTGGGAGCACACGGGATTATGGGATTACAGGCAGTGCTGTTGGTCATGTGCACTAGCATGGTCAACACTGACCCTGCTTACCACCTCGCAGTAAGGAAGCTTAACCTGAGCGTAGAGGTGAAGTCACACACACATACATGCGTGCTCCTGCCCATGCTTCTCCCAATCTCCGGGATAGACCTCGGATGCCTCCTCTATCTCTCTTTAGCTTCCTTTCTCAATTCGCTAATATCTTTCCATCTTAGTTTTTCTCCTTCTCTTCCTTCCTCAACGCCTTTTAATTCTCCTTTAAATTCTTGTCTATTTCTGTCTCTTTCTCTTATTCTTTCCCTCCCTCTCTTTTTCTATCAGCGTCTGGATGCCAGGAGCATTTTTGTTTGCACGCACAGTTTATCAATGCCCTCACAAATCCTGCAGAATTCCCTGCTTTTTCCATCTGTAAGGCTAAAGAATAAAACTTCGGACAAAGGAGTAAAGCATTTGCCTGCCAGCAGCCGAGACACAGATGCTCTCCTCACTGTACGGGCTAATTACAGGAACACAGTCCCGGGTAAGTTTATATTGTCTCAACTAGTCAGAAGTGAATGTAATATTTGTCCAGTTTCAGAATACCTTTAAAGCTATAAGTTTCTAGAAGTTATGATGAAGGCAGTTATACATTTTTTGTAGGCAGTTCTTACAAAAAAATCTTAACCATATTTTAAGCATATATAAGCACACATTCAAGGTGTTGCTGCACTGTTTTTGACTTGACTGGTAATTGCTGTAAAATGCCTTTTCATTGTATGTGTCAACGTCATACTGATTCTGTCAAATGAAAAAAAAAGAAGGAATAGGATCAGTTATGAATCTTTTATAGAATTTTATATTCATATTTACAAAACTTTACAAAATCGTTGACCTCGACTATTGAATATTAGAAAGACCACAGCCAAAAACATTTTAATATCAAAGCATATTAATAGAGTCTCCATGGTAACAGAAGTAACAGCAGATAGCGGTAACAAATGAACTTGATGTTGGATTTGAAATGAGCAAAGGACTGACAGCATGAAGAAAGCAGGTTGGATTAATGAGAGAGCTCCATGAACTAATCCTTTTGAAAAAAATTGAGATTTTATTAAATGCAGGAAGTGAACTTGTGATAAATGAACAAACAGCAATGCAACGTGGAACAAACTGAGGCATGGAACGAAAAGTACAAAGACAAATAAAGAGAAGGACAACAGCCAGGAACGGCTAACACAGAGATTAAGTGGGTAAATTGGAAGAGTTAAAACAAATTAGGGGATCACACAAGTGGGCGAATGGCTGGTCGCAAAAAACAAGTGACATGGCAAACAGAAAAACAGAGTATCAGAGATCCCACTTCTAAAGTTTCACCAGTAAGAAGGCAACAGAAGCATGAGAAGACAAATTATTTTTCTGCATGATTAGTAACATTACTAAATCTAAAGAAAACCCAGACAATAAAATAGGAAATGTATTTTGGTTTTAACTAAGAAAAGATCCCTGAGTTTACTGAAAATGGCAAGGGCATAAAGCACACAATGATTAATCAGCTTTTGATACCGTTTGTTTGATTCCCATCTCAAATTTCTAATAAATTTGCAGTGTTAATCATACCAATGCAAACAAACAAAAATACAAAAAATTCTGAATATGGGAAAAAATAAACATCACTCAGGTAGGGCTCGCTCACTGAACATGGTGTGCACTCCGGACTCACTTCCAGCAGTTTATTGTTAGATGATGTGAGGAACGAATGGATTGGTGGAAAAATAACAAATGGTGGGAAAACAAAGTAAATACGATAACAGATCAAATTACATGTCTGCATTATCAAGTGAACGTATAAAGGTAACAACATACATTTGGGTTTGCATTATCTCCGGGGAAAGTAGGCTTTGGAGACGCTTCCTTTGCTCAGGTGGCTGTGGAGGAAAAAGGGCCGTCCAGGCCTGAAAGGTTGGGTCACATAACTTTCTGGGTGTGATGATGAAAAACCATTTGTGATCTAAAAATGTGAATTGATGGGGAAAATTGTGATCAGGGAGATACACCACACTGTCTTAAGACAAAAAAACCCCACTTAATTTCTCCCAAAGAAATGAATAGGGTTTTACCAAAATGAGCAATCCAACCCACGATGAAGCCCTATTTTCACGTAGAAACTTCATTCAAAATTCAAACAGGTCATAAAAGATTAAACTTTGTGTATATTAAAGGACTGCTTAATGTCTTTTACAGTTGGACATAATCACAGTTTAAATATGCAGCATGTATCGACATCGTTATTACTTTAATAACTCTTATTGTCTTAGAATACATTACAATACATTTACTTGCTGTGGTTCCACACCCACAGCAGCTGCCACATTTGGGCCACTATTTTTACTCTGGATGGACAAACAACTCAGTGTGACAAGTGAGAACCCTCAGAGCTTTATAAGAGCAGTATTGACTTTGTTTGATAGGTGCGAGAGCAGCACTTGGGACAAGCAACACCTTAAAAGAAGACAACAATACACATGTATGCTGCAGTACTGCAGTGCAGTCATCTCTGCACCGGAGGCTACTGGATCCACTCGTACGCCCATCTCTTCCACTAGATTTCCATCATGTCTACACAATATACCATTACATTTTCTAATAACTTGCCATGTAAAATCCACACACTGGGGCGTGACATCAAAATTATTCAGAAACTTTCTGACACTACCTGCTCGCAAAAAGTGTCTTGTATAAAATGCTCTAATTAAACAAACATAGGCGTTGTGTTTCACGCAGTGTGACAATCATTGGAACTGACTTGTCAGATTGCAGTCATGAAAACTAGGTAGAAGACTTTATGGCATCTTTGCTTTCAGAAGATCCATCTGTTACTTATGGTCCAAAAATGTTTTTGATGTGACTTACTGTTTTTTACTGCAAGTGTCATGACAAACCTAAAATGTAGTGAAATCTAAGCCAATGTGACTGTTTAAGTGTCTCATTGGAGGAAGGCAACATCCATAATGATGCCAATGATCAAGCTCAGTTCTGTGCGTCTCATTGAAATTACACACAGAATACGGATATATAATGATTCACAACAAAGAGTCACACTGAATGTAGTCTATGGTCATGTGTGCACACAAACACAAACCTATGTGAGGACATATTAAACACATGCAAATGTGTTTAAACACTTCATACTGTAAGAGGTGAAAAGCTTCATGTTTTATTAAAAGTCTGGCTCTATAAATTGCATCAGAATCTCAAAGTTTTAGCCGTACATTAGTGTTTCACCTTCTGGACTCATATAGTGGATCTTTTCATGAGTAAACTCACTTCTAGGTTGTATCTCCGATTTGCAGCACATTCAGCTGTGAGCAAGTCAAACTTGTTCCAAGTACGGCAGAGATGTTACCCAGATCCCCTCTCCTACCAGCAAATACTGGACATCTTCATCGAATAGTTGATTAAATGTAGCTGCGATTATCTTTTATATATGTGTTAGAGAAGCACAGCAGCATGAGTCATATAATACAGGGGTCAGTATCTTCTGTGTTCTTTTAGCTTATCACTAATAATCGATATGTGGCCTTTCATGAGTAAAATAAATAAGAAAGCTACAGTATGAAGACATCTTTTTAAACTGTCAATCATTGTGACAGGCCTAAAAGCACTAAGTCAGCAATATCTGGCACCACAACTTGCAAAGTGAGTGAGTCCGAACTGTGTAGTTCTGATGTGTGGTTGCAGTGAAGAATAAAGAGGAGCTTACACAAAAAGCAGTAGGACCGTATTGATTGCATAAGCCGTGGCTCAGAAAAAAATAAATAAGTGGCTTATGTTGCTTTGTTTTAATGATTCATCAAAGCAGAAAAAGTTAAGTGATAATGTGTAAATTATCCCCCCAAAAATGGTAGTATTCTTATTTGCCATATTTTTACTCTTTATTAATGAGGCACCACAGAACTTTTTCCATTTCCTCAGGGATGCGCCCTCTTATCGACCGCTAATTCTGCATCCATTTTGGATCCTAACTGTACTGTGAGCTCTCTCCAGACAATATAAGAAAGTCTTATCTTCACTCTTGTCTCCTCCTGCTGTGTCTCTCTTCCTCTGATGTCTTTTTCTCTTTTCTTTGTTCAGTCTGCCACAGTGCACCTTTAAAACGGCTGGTGTGCTTATACCCACTTGCTAGTATGTGACAGGTGTGCAAAGCGAAACTCGGCTGCAACGTCACACACCGTCCCAGATGAAATAGTTGTAAAGTGCAGTTTGTCAGCCTCAGGATGCTGCTGGCCAGCAAAAGTTCCAGAAATGAGCATTTTAAGGAGCTTTAAGGTCAAAAAGTTAAGGAGTGCCTCTTTAAGTTAGGAGTTTATTTCTAAGGGTGCTACAAAACTATCAGGTGAGCAGTAAACTTCTCACTTCTCTGAGCATTGCTGCATCTGTGCAGTAGAATTGGTGGGCAAATGTGTCACATCCAGACTGGAAAAATAGTCTCACAGAAGGATAACATTGTTTTCCTCACAACCTCACGTTGTTTTCCAAAACAATTTTCCTCCTACAGCCATTGTGCAAACTCCTACAAACATGCTGTCAGAGTCAGCCAAACCTAACTTAACCCTTACTACCAATTAACACAGAGCATCCCTCCTGCTGCTCCCCTCAGGCTGATGCAATGTGGCATTATCCTCTTATAATTTGGTTGTGTCGTCTAAAGATCTTTGCTAATTAAACCGAGAAAAATAGCATTTTTTTTTTCCATGTTCCATGTCAAGATTTCATATTTAGAGCTTCACTTGCTGGCAATGAGAAGTGCAGCTTATTTTACAATCAGTGGCAGTTCTACATGAAGAAATGTGAAACATGTCTCCATATGATGTGAAAAAAGAAATGGATTTAACTCAAATGGACATTGTCCAAAATGCCACATATTTTTCAGTGCTCGATGGAAACCCTGCCTTGAACACATACGTATATACATATACAATCACTCAAACACTCACTGGCAACTCAACTGGACAACAGCCTCATGTTTAAATGATTTTTGGAAAATGTAAACATTAATAGTGAGTTTTCTCTGACATAGTGGACAAAGAAAGGGGGGTTTAACATTTCCACAAGAAACTATCCTTGAAAATATCCATTTTACTGCCTCATATCCTGCTGACTTCAACATTCACTGCAACAGGTAAACTGTGAGAGCTTAATGCAACATACTTAGATAAATGCAATTTCAGAAAACAGTCCTGATATCTAACATGTGTCCATTAGAAAAGTTTTAAAGGTCAACCAATAATGTAAAAATATATACATGGAAAACATTTTGATAGCAAATTTTTTAAAAAGATATTAAATTGTGTTTACCTTTGAGGTTTGGCTAGACTTTGTGTATTTAAAGGAGGCTGTAAT
This sequence comes from Craterocephalus eyresii, assembly GCA_037177035.1. Taxonomy (NCBI): domain Eukaryota; kingdom Metazoa; phylum Chordata; class Actinopteri; order Atheriniformes; family Atherinidae; genus Craterocephalus; species Craterocephalus eyresii. The sequence continues at coordinate 18,376,317 of JBBBVT010000014.1, forward strand.
TAAAAAAAAGATCAAAAAAACTTCTAATGAACATAAAAAGTTGTCTTTTTTATTCAGAATATAATCTGTGTTCAAATTAAATTCACATTTCCTTCAGGCATTTAGAGCTTTGGTCGTGCATCCCATTTATTTGAAAAATAAATTTAAAACAATTAGTTTAGAGACAGCAGTGGTTGGCACTCATCTGCTGCAGTCATATCCATATCTTAAAATATTTTAAGTGAAAAGGTTCAGACTCCAAACATTTAAAATTAAATGATAGAATATTCACTCAGTTTCTATTCAAATCTATAACTGGAAATCAATGAAAAATTAATACAAAGGGATAGTGTTCTGGACTAACAAAATGACACACATGCTATCAGTTTTTCATTGGGCAAAGATGGGGACATTCCCACTGTCAGCCCTCCAGTTTTTATATAATTAAATACAGGCTTTTAATAAATTTTAATTATTTCAGTGTAAGATAGATAGATAGAGATGGGATATTAGCACTATGTGAAAGAGGTCAACTGTGGCTGTACAGTCTTAAATGTTTATAGATCTGGATACTTGCTGGGAATATTAAACTGTATACACAAAATTAAACAAAATTGAAAAAGAAAAACAACAAACAAGAAGGCTAGAAAACACCAAATGACTTTCAAACGTATTTGCCTGTATAAAATAATGAAGGAAGTGACCTCAGGACAGGGACTGCTCCTCTTTGATCAAACCCATTACGACTCCCATTTAATCCATTTAGCTATACTGTAGGTTCAACACTGACTTGTTGTAGCCAGGCTGAACAGGCTCAATTATTGAGCTCGGGTTTCTGTGACGCATCCATCGTCTAATCTCAGCGACTCTCCAATCCATATTGGCTCTCGCGGTTGTTTCCTTCTTCGTTTGTGTGTAACAGTGCACAAGGACAGCCAGAACAATTCTTCAAAAGGGCAGAATGACACCTTAGAAACGTACAGAAAACATTGCTGCAATCCACTCATTTTCCCCTGAAAGACTGAAAAACAAAAGAATAACCACGGAACAAACATACTGTATCTAGCAACATGCAACCTATATTTGCAAGATTTCAGCTGGAAAATTGGAAATCCAGATTTAACTCCGAGCCTGGTTGTTTTGTTGTTGAGAAAAAAAGACTATAAAAAAACTCCACAATATTTGATGATGAAAGGATCAAATCAAATTCCCAGCAGGTAAAAACATTGTATTTCTTTGGGTAATTGGCACAGCATGGTGGCTTTCATGCAAACGGAGCAGACAAAAGAACTGAGAGATAAAAATGAGCCACAGAGACGCAGAAAGGAATCTGAAATGTTGGGTTTATGCTGATAATTAATCAGTTCCTTCTTGGCTGAAGGGCATAATAATGAAATGAATAATTTAGAAAATTGTAACAAAAAAAACTTGATTAAAAAATAAGGTCTGCTGTTAAGAACCAACATTTTTTTTTTAAAAATTAAAAGAAATTAATTCTTATAAATGTCACATTCGATCAGTTGTGTGAAACAAAGGCTGGTTTAAAGGCTTCGCATCATCTATAAGATGTCAGGTTTTTTTCTTTTTGCTTTGAGCAGCAGACGGACAGGATCAGCCTCTGACCAAAGAGAAAAGTAAACACGGACAGGCGGCTTATCCGGAACAGATTAGACAGTTCTTACATTTACCTCTCACCACCAGCCGTGAGAAATGGATTACATACAGTATACTGGGATTTTACCTCATAAAAATAAAAAAAGGCAACATATTTAGGTCAGTGAATTGTGAAATTGTTGTGCATATAGAGAAAACACTTTCACAAACACTTTGTACAACAGGCAGTTTTACAAAGAAATAAAGAAAGAAAGGAAATTAGAGGACAGTGTGTGTCTGGGTCCAGTAATACTGGTAATGGATTTACTTAAACACTCAGAACATGTTGAAAACAGAGTAAATTCAGTCGACATGTTTATCACATCGGTTTTATGAGTCAAACGCTACACACTGCCACACCTCTAAAAGTTTAATCTAAAATACTATTTTTTTTATAGACTTTAAGTTAGTTATAGCTTAAATACAGCATTTATTCATTGATTATGATTAAACCCCAAAACAGAGCATTTTATATTGGATTAAGCTGTACAGAAAATGGATGAATGTATCTAGAATCGTTTTAACAAGTAATTATGATGTTTCCCTTGGTTTCATTTCTTATGCCCATATTTATCAAGAACATCATTCTGGAAACAAAGAGGTATCTGCAGGACACTAGATAACACATGAGCATGGTGCAATTACTGGCTTTTAATATTGGTTATTAGGAGGCTCATTCACTAGCTGTCAACATCAGTTAAAGTCTGATAATGCAACTACGGCTGGAAATTTCCATTAGCTGTAAAAAAGAACAAAGAAAAAAAAAAACAAGAGCTGATAAACGACTGAAAGTAATTTTACTCACTTTCCTAATAAACTAAGATCGTACTCTGGATAAGTTAATAAAACCTGAAATTAAATATAAGTGGTATCTCACAGGTTTCCAAACACATTTCACAGGGAAGCTGCAAATGAACCCACATCACTGCAGCTGTGCCTTTAATCACTTCATCACACATTAATTATGCATGGTGTTTAAAAGTAAATAGAGACAGATAGCTATAAAAAATATATATAGAGCAAGAAGCTCACAACTTCTGAAGTTAGGTTGCAGCACAAAGTTTTGTTGCAAGAGAATTATTTTAAAAAAGATAAAAAATTCCTTTTAAACTTCATCACTGTGATACTTGAAGTGTATTTGCACATAACACTTGATTGACAGCCATACCTCGCTCTCCTGAATTGTTTTGCTATGTTTACATGATGTAATTTACCGCTTCAATTCTCACATTTAATCATCTAACGAGCCGAGATAATTACAAACACCCGTAGTAGATGCTGCGCGAGGAGGAATTAGAGGGTGTATTTATCTGCAAGCAGCATATTCTATACTATGGAAATCTGTGGCTTTCTGCATTATAGAAACCAGATACACTTACATGTCTCCACCAGTCACTTTTCACATGGTGGGCTTGTTAGAGGAGCATGCAACTATCTGTGCTCGGCAGAAGAACTGCTAACAAGCAATTGTCCAAATTTTGTCACCATAATGTGACAATTTCTTGGTAAATGAAAAATAGCCTGGAAAAAGGTTTTTCTGGGACCAATTTAAAAAAGTTGCAACAAATATGGGGTAGAAAAAAATGAACCGACCAAAAGAATAACCAGTGAAGTAACTCGCCGATTGCGCGGCAGCATCATGGTTAGTTCAAACTCCCAAAGTGCACCAGAACCAGAAAATGCTTTTATAAAATGTCAATGTTGTTTATGTTTATTTCAAAAACAGAAAACACTTTCTCTGTGTATGAGAGAACTTCTCCTGTGCTTCTCGCTTAAAAATAAAAATATATTTAAAAAAGAAAGAAAGAAATAATAACAATAATAATATTAAACAATCCATCCTATTTAAACTATCAGTTCAGTCATTAGCTTCACTACTTTATTTGCATGTTGCCGAAAAAAAATATTAGAATTCTAGTTTCTAACATATTGGCAATACAACATTTTTAATTGTATGTTTTTATTGTTCCAAAGTTATATTAACATCTAATGGAAATACTAATACTGCTGTAGACCTGTTAAATGTTTAGTTATAAACTTTGTAGAGTAACTACAATCAAATGTTGATTTTTGTCTCGTTTTCTTGTTTCTTTTCAGCAACATGAGTGGCTGTGAAGTCCTGAAGGGGTAAGCTTCGATGGCGGGGACCGGACCACACTCCCATCCAGACCTACAGCCAGAACCAAAACTGGCACTTTGCAATGTGCTGGCTCGGACTACGTTTTCCTCAGTCATCCTACTCTTCCTCGTCTTGCTCGCCGCCTTTGCTGGCCCCTGTAAGGCTGGTCCGACCCAGCCTGCCCGCCCTCCTCTCCTGTCTGGTCAGCCATTTATCATCTTCTGGGGCATCCCTGACTCCTCCTGCTCCAGTCGACCAGATCTGAGAGCTTTCGGTATGGAACGGGAGGGCCGAGTGGCGTTCTTTTATGAAGACACGTTGGGGAACTACCCATACTTTGTAGACAAAAACACACCAGTCAATGGGGGGCTTCCACAGCACACACGCCTGGACAGCCACATCCAAAAGACACAGCAAGATCTGGAGGCAGCTTTGCCTGCCCCCAGATATCTCGGGCTGGGGGTGCTGCGCTGGGCGGAGTGGCTCCCCCAGTGGACCAGAAACAGAGAGAAGCAGGTGATGTATCAAGAAGCATCCAGGAAGTTAATGAAGACTTTTTTCCCTAATTGGAGCGAGGACGAGGTGGAGAAATGGTCGAAGGTAAGGAACATTTTGGAAAAGAAGGGATTAAAAGGCTATTTAGTGCAAGTAAAGTACCAGAAAAAGAGAAAACAAGACTGAAAATAAGGAAACATGCACACATGATATCAGTTTGGAAAAGGTTGGAGGAATAAATGTTGTAAAGTAAGAGACAACAAACTGAACTGTGCCATGATGAGTAACATAGTACTTGAAAACTAAAAAGTTCACTTCATCTCACCACAGGTGGACTTTGAAGCAGCGGCCCAGGCAGTCATGATGGAGACTCTACGGGAGGTCACACGGTTGAGGCCCAAGGCATTATGGGGCTTCTCCCCTTATCCCAGCTGCTATAATAGTGAGCCCACCCAAACCACATTAGCCAACTTCACTGGCCAGTGTCCTCCAGCAGAGATGGCCCTGAACGACCAGCTCTTGTGGCTATGGAAACGGTGCTTTGCCCTGTACCCCTTTCTGACCCTGGAGAAGCTGCAGGTGGGTTTCTATCCACGTACATGTTGCATTTATTCATTTTTGTAAAGAGAGAAAAAAACACGCACAACTTATTTGCTTGCATTCATTGTCCATTTCCACTCTCACCTGAAACCTAATTTCAAAAAGCAGAGGTAAACAGTGAAGGAATTTGATAATAATATACTTGGAAATGACCGACTGAGCAATCAGTACCCCCTCACACAGAAGTCCCTAAGCAATCCTCCTAATTAATAATTCTGTGTGTGGCATGAACAATTCCAATATGTCATGTTTTGGTATCAACTACTTCCTCTTAGCCGATCCGCTGATGGAAGTAAACTCTTTGCTAGAAGTAGTGCGGAAAAGACCTGTAATGAAAAGAGTATAACAGTTTATTGCTCTTGAAGCATTTAACTGTTAAACATTGTTAGGTAAAAGTGTGTGCAACGTGTTCCCCTTTCTGCAGAGTGGGACCTCCGGAGCGAAACTTTATCTCTCAGGTCAAATAAAGGAGGCACTGCGGGTTTCATCGGTGGCTGGGGCAGAGTTTGATCTACCTGTGTTCCCTCTGGTCAAGAGTGTGTATGCTTCAACTAAAACTTTCTTATCACGGGTATGGGATTACATTTGATATAAATAATGCTTTGTAGCTGATCTTATCATTTGTGTATAACATAAAATAATATAACTGTATGCAGTTCATTTAAATCTTCTTCATACGCTGTATGCTGGGCTTTTTTGTTTTTACAGGCTGATTTGATCAACACTATCGGAGAAAGTGCTGCCACAGGAGCAGCAGGAGTTGTTATCTGGGAGAGAAGTGAGACTAAGATTGAGGTACAAAACCTTCACACACATTTTATACATTATATGATGCCCATTTGGTACAAATGTACTGAAGCATAAGTCATGTGGTCTCATTCGCCTGGATGGTTGAAGTAAACAACTTGGTCTCAATTAAGGAAGCAGAGCTTCTCCTGTATCCATCGGGATAAAATGCTGCATCTGCACTTTGTTTATATTGTACTATCTGTTTCCCAGAGAGAGTGCCAGGACCTGGGAGAGTTTGTCCAAAAAGTCCTGGGCCCTTACTCAATTAATGTCACCATGGCAACTCAACTTTGCTCATCCTCCCTTTGCCAAGGAAAGGGTCGATGCGTTCGTCAAAATCCAGACAGCTCTGCCTATCTCCATCTTCCATCCCCAGCCACAGCGACAGTGAAGGTCAGACTTATAGGATTTTCTCTGCATTTTCCAACTTGGGTTAGACGTTGCGTCATAAATGAAATGCTTAATATTCGCCCACTGCGCCTTCCTACACTTAATCATAAACAAATTTACATTAGACCGTTTAACTTTGCTTAGATATGAACAGATTTGTTTTTTTAGAAATAACTCAAATCCCTAAAGAACCCGTCTGAATATTCCTCTTCAGATTCTTTCTGTCAGCCAACAACTGACTCACAACTCTGAGAACATGTCATAAAAGTCTAAATAGGAATAAAATATTGAAAAAAAACCTAAAACTCCAGACATTTGGTCTTTCATAAGAAGTTGACAACAGAAAAACTTGTTTCGGGCTCGACTGAAACAGCAAACCCAGCAAGCTTTCTTTAAAAAAAGAAGCAAAAGCCGCAGGGAGTCCAGTTACCTGAGGATCCTGCGTTCAGCCACTAAGTAAGCACACAGGAAAACAGAAGCTAAGGTGCAACAGAGGACAACCAAATGGTGTTTGATCCTCCACCGCTGAACACGACACGTGTCTTTGATCTTTTTCTGCAAATCTGTGGACGGAGCTTTGGTTTATCTTTACACAACGCTTCAAAGATCCAGAGAAAACGTCCATATTCTCCATCAAAGCGTGCCAATTTATTTATTTTGTTTTGTTTGCCAGTATTAAAATGATTGTCTATCTTCCTTTTCAGGTAGAGGCAGGAAAAGCCACAGATCAGCCGGACGCAGACAGTAAAATGGCTGAACCGGATCCAGCAGAGATCTGGAAAAAAGACTTCCAGTGCCAGTGGTACAAGACTGCAGACGGGGACGTGTCGGACCTGCAGTCCCCGAAGGACGGAGCATCTGCTGCAGGAAACGCTGAAGTTGGACTTGGGGCTTCAACCGTTGCTACAACAAAAAGTGCCTCTGAGACTGAATTCATAGCAAGTATTTCACCTGGTCCCGGCTATCCCACGCCATCACTGGAAGCACCTACAGACAGTTGTACAAACCCAGCGAGCGCCCCAAACCTGGTGGTTTTACTGGTGCTGACGGCTGGAAACTTATGCCTGAGACCTTAAACTAAAAACTAATGCAGCCTTCAAATGGGAGGTCTGTGTTACAACTGCAAGCATAAAGTCCTCTGAAGTGCCCTTGCAAGAAATAATGAATCTGTGAGTGTTGCAGGTGTGCTGCTTTGTAGATTAATATTATCATATATTATATTTTTTTCCAAGATTATTTCTTTTTTTAAAAGCGGGACAAACTGTGTCTACAGCTGGAATTACTGGATGTGGTACGAACACTCACAGACCCCAGCTCGCTGCATGTTAAAGGACACGTTCACTCAAAATAAAAATTTGATTGATTGATTGATTTACTATTTCAATTAAAACTGCTGAGGTCGCCACAGAGTTATCTCAAATAACAGAATCTGTTATTAGGGCAAGGCATTACAAATCACAATTGGGGAAGTTCATCTGCTGAACTGTTTCTGAGATCTCTGGCCTCCCCTGCCTGACTTGTAGTGAAACTACATTGCTCTATGAAACATCACAGCAACAAAAGCTCAATTGTAAATGTAAAAAGAGAACTGAGCACATTCAAAGCTGAATTCCAGTTAGCTGAGTCATTTTCAGCTGCTATGTCGCCTGCTCGCTCATTATTACACAATATGTAATTACAAAACTGTAAATATTGTTATATTGCCTCGCCCGTATTCCCCTCATTGCCGCTTGAGGCATTAAACTGTTTTTAAAAGAAAACCAAATGCTTTTATTTTTCCTAAGCTCATGTAAATTTGTTATTTATTTTTAATTAAAATATACACTAAAGACAAAAAGGGTATCCAAATGATTTTAGTTACAGAGATCTCCTATACACAGATGCATCAGACTGTTCAACAGAAAATTTATATTACATTTATATATATCATCAACAGGAAAATGGCAACTTTTTCCCCATCTCTCTCTTTCTGGGGTCCTTCATCATCTCCGAAAGTCAACAGTAGTTTCAGATGTTTGTTCTTTGGACATTTTAATGTTCACCAAAAAAAACTGAAAACAAAATGAAAAACTAATGGATCACTGACATCTTGACATCCATTTTACATTAAGTACATCCAACTATCATTAATATAGTCAGGTTCATAATTCATATTATCATGATCTGAGGGTGATCTCTTTCTTGTTCATAATTTCTTCCCAACAATATTTTTATGTTTTCTGACATAAAAAAGTTTTAAATAAATATTCTGCAAAACTTATTTTTGGCAATATGTTCCTTGTCCTTTGTGGTGAACACACAAGTCAAGAACTGTGAGATTCAGCTTAGACAATACAGTGTTTACAGCAAATGCAAGCATTAATATTACATTTTTAAAAAAGTCTTTCACCTAGCTTGCAGTTCTGCCCTTTTTATGTTCATGTTAATACAACATGACCAAAATTACCCACTGCTGCCTTAAGTAGTAAGTACATGTATTGGCATAAAAATCTAGTACTAAAAGTACTATGAATTATTACAAGAACTTCACCAGAGCAATGACAAAAGTACCATCATCTCTTAATTACATCAAGTATATCGTGGACCACGTGGCTTTAAGTTGGGAAAGACACACAGAGATGCTGCAGTCAGCGGTCGTTCAATTAATCAGTAAAACACGAGTTTACAATGAGAAAACTGTGTCCAGACTCCATGTTCACAACCCAAATGTTTTCTGCTGAAAACATAGTAGTTATGAGATGCTGAATAACCAGTGAACTATAACTGCTCAGCATGACAAGACAAAAATACCCTGATGTGATCCATGGATCATTTCTTGGAGATTGTTTCACAAGATTTCGATACAAACATATTGCATTTAGAAAGAATGCAGAATTTGTAGGTATCCCCATTTCCCAAAGATGCCAAAAACCACAATCTGATTTATTCATGACATTTATTGGTTCATTCAACTTGGTGAAATGCCAGCAACAACCGATCTTTAAGTAATTCCACAATTTCAAATGGGTTTTGATGCCGAGCTCTGCTGTACATAAATTATTTCTTTAGAATGGCTGAACTGAAGCTGAACCAATATCAGTCAAATAATGGCAATGAGCAGTCTGCAAACAATATCCAAATGCCTGAAAATAAAATTCGCTCAATTTCATAATTTGTTTTTATCCATTACTGATTCTAAAAATGTCTTGGATCCTTTACATTTAATTAATGTGTGTGCAGTTGTTAGTTGCATTAAGTGATTCCATTAGGGCAGCGAGATGTGGAAAATGTCTATAGGAAAACACAACAAGAGCTTAATTATTGATTAAAAGGCCATTTAATGATCATTTAAATAGTTAAGATTTATTTGATTTAAAAAAATGTGAATCCTTGAATCGCAACCACAAGAGAGACGAAAAGTCTTTCTGAGCAGATCTGAGCTTGAGCTCACCCTGAACACATTTCCTCTTGCAACAGACTGGACATATAGTCAAAAGTTTGGACGTACTTTCCCATTAGATTTAATGGGAAAAGTGTGTCCAAACCTTCCACTGGTAGGGTAAGTTGACTCACCCCATTAATTCTACTTTACTCACTCAAACCCACATGAGAAACTATAACTAGCTATAAGGCTGACCTTACCAAATACAGCTAAACAGTGACCAGATTTTCTGTCACACCCAGGCTCAAAATAATAAATTCTTAGTAATTATGCAACCTTTGTTCTGTTTTATAGCCACAACGAATGTTTACATTGTAGCCTGTGACATGCACTTCACATAGACCCATGGAAGCAGCAGTGTTTCTGACTTTCCTATCCACATGATTATTCTGTCACAGCGGGAGGGGACAAAAGTCCGCAAGCTGATGGCGACACAGTATTAGAGAAGCAAACTTGTGAGTTTAAGATTTACAGCTTCTTTTGAGCTAATGTAAGAGAGTCTGAGTGAATAAAGTTAAATACAGTCTTTGCCAATTGATCTCTATGCAGCATCCATCACCATCTCAAATGGCTCCCATTTACATTGAGACTGTGTTTTTGATCAAGCACACATGCTGAGCAAAGTGAATAAATAAACACGTAAAAGAGACAAAACGCTCCCACCTACCTAATTTAGCCTGAAGTGAGAGAATCTGTTGCATAAGAGTAAAAAACAGACTTTCTGTTCCTGTGCAAAAGTCTTGTGAGCAGTTTATTCTTGCCTCTCCAGGGACAGATATACCGCCCCCATCTGGGTGGAAGAGGTTAGTGCAATCTGAGCCACGCAGGCTGGACGGATAACACACCCCTCAAACTAAAAAGTGGAAAAAGAAATGGATCAATCCCACCTTTTTTCAAGGAACTGTTTGAGTTTGTGTGTGTGTGTGTATGTTTATGTGTGTGTTTGTGTGTGTGTATCCAGGGCACAAGTGTCTCCAAATATAATCAGTTTGTTTCTTCACAACTTTATCAGAGATAAAAAGAAGAAAAAAACCTCATCCTCAAGACCCAAGTAAACAGATGACTTTGAGACCTCACAACACAAACAAGGCCGTCTTCAAATGATGCACAGAAGAATTATGAGTAGAAATCATCCAGCATGCCAAGCAGCGATCTTTCTAGGGCTTCGGACAGTACACTTAAGGCTATCGCTGCGTGTGTGAGGGCTACCTGCGCAGGGGTTACGATGCTTGGTAAGATCCTTGTCCGGGATCAGCTTGATGTTAAATCTTTCAGTTGTGAGGTGTACTCGGACCAAGCAGGCCGCGTTACTTGCAGATTGCCTCCAGAGCATCCAAAGTGCGTTTGATGTCACGAATCTGCGCAGCCAGGTTGTGTATGGGCTGCATGGAACGATCCAACTCTTCGCAGCGAGCCATCAGTGTGTACATACCCTACAATAAGAAAAATATACAGGAATAAAAAAGTTAATACCTTAAAATGCAGCTTGATAAGATATGAAATATCAAGTTTAAACCATCATGTAAACCTGATAATGGCTGCCCACTTTGGCCTTGATAACATTTTTTTAACTGCTATAACAAAACTATGGTGACATGGCATCTATAGGTTTATTGATAAAGACATTCAGCTAACATCAATTTATAATTTGTCTTACTTTCCCAAACAGCCAACAGGCACTTCTTGCTTTAAGTAAACTAAACACTTAAAATCCACACTATCAATCACCTTAATACTCATGTCTACAGACTCTCCCAGGCTGTCAACGGAGTCTCTGTAAGTCTGGATGTAGCCCACACTCAGAGCGGTCATCTGGATAGTGAAAAAAGGAAAATCTGTTACTAAGGACGCCCCAAAAGACACAATAAGACACATTGTACACATGAAAAATAACAGGAAAGCAACAAAAGAGCATAAAAGGACATTGTTAATGTTAAATTAAATGTGAGTAAATACACAACAGAAAAATGAAGTTGAACATTCGACGACACAACCAACAGAGCTTAAGATTTACATTCTGGATGGTTCCATTGAGGCTTCGCATCATCATCTCCACACTTTGCGCCACCTCCTGGGTGTGTCTCTGAAGGTCCAATAAGACTGTAGGGTCAATTGGTGGTATATCCGCTGGTTTCCGTGACAAGCCTCGGCTTCGGTAAATGGGGCCCGAACAGTCCGCTGGTAAGATATTTTGATGATAAAATTAGATAAATCTATACAGAGTACAGCTTTTTATTTATTTTTTTTGAAAGCCAATAAAGGAGAACAATGAACATGTTTTAGGAACAAATGCAGATTCTTAAAAATTTTATTTTTTCTTTTGCCGATATCCTTTCTAAAGACAAATGAATCACTGGCTGTCAAAACTGATTGTTCAGTTTCAAGTGACTAATGAATTATTTATTCCAGCACAATGTTCCCAGGAGCAAATCAGGCACAGATGGAAAAGGTAGAAGGCAGCACAAGCCATTAATAGACACAATATGTGTGCAGACAAATAATAAAACATCATTCCACAAAAATTAGGTTAAAGACACGAACACACACACACACACACACACACACACACACACACACACACACACACACACACACACACACACACACACA
>JBBBVT010000014.1:18388472-18403341 GCA_037177035.1 Craterocephalus eyresii
CACACACACACACACACACACACACACACACACACACACACACACACACACACACACACACACACACACACTATTTACAAGAGCGACTGAAGGTTTCCCATGAAGCAACAAACTAACCAATAGAAAACCTGAGCCTCTAGTGAATAAATCTGTGAATCTGAGGTTGGTAAATCAACAAAAAACACATTTCAGTCTTTGAAAGCTTTCTGTCAGGCAGTGGCAGGACCTCAATAATAAATCCTTCCAGTCTAAACAAAGTGTGAGTCATCCATCTTAATCGAATCAGCAGGTAGATGGAATGAGCTGCCACAGAGGGCATATTGACTGTGTTACTACGTTTAATTGAATGGCTAGTTTAGCTGACACTCTCATCCACAGGGGTTTGAGAGTGAAGGGCAGCGTTTCAGTGTTTTCCAGCGGGAAAGTCAGACAAGACAGATGGCTGCTAATGGACAAGCTACATTAGGTCAGCCTACTAGACTTTTGGAGATGATTTAATTTTTGGAATAACTTCATGTATGTCCTCTTATCTTTGATGTATTTTACTTTGGATTTAGCTTGAGATAGAATATTAATCTTGTAATCATAATAACACTTGTTTTCTCTGTTCCTCTTTTCCCCAAACAAACTAATATGGCTCAGTTACAAAGACTCTGCTCTTTTCTTTTTTCATATATGTGGACAACATACATGGATCAACAAGGTCTAAATCCTGTACTAAATCACAGGATTTTAAATAAACTAAAACCTTTAACTCACAATCGCTGCAGTCCAAACTGGGCTTGGAGCTCATTTTGATCTTCTGCTCCAAGTTCTTGGTGATGAAGTTGGTAAGGTCCCCTTCATGGCTCACAGTTCCCTCTAATTCAAGAGCTGAGGAGATCGTTGCCCGTCGGCCCTCTGACTGGCCACTTCTGCCCCCCCCTCTGGGTCCTGAACCGCCTGTGAAGAACAAGTCAACATCATCAACGTATGGTTAAAAAATAGTTTGAATAAATGACAAGATCAAATATGGAGACCTTTCATAATAAATAACAAATAATAAATAAATGATAAATAACAAAAAAAAAATTCAAGAGAAAACAAAAGAAAATAAAAGAACCAAACATTACGAGACACTTGTTACAAATATCTACCCCCGCATGCTTGGCTGATTTCATCCAGGCTCTTGCTGTCCTGCATCCCTCGAACGTTGCGGACCCAGACCTGGGCCATGATGTGAGGAGGGCAAGGGGTGTCATCTGAGGGAAGTAGAGACGGTGGAGAAGAGGACGAGGAGGTACTAGGGCCCGGGGCTGAGGATGAATAGTGTTGTGAAGACTGTAAAGAGCCAGAAGAGGATGTGATTAAAAAAACATAACACTGCTAATCCAACACACAAAATGCCAGTTTTCCACTTCTAAGAGAGTCACTTCATTTTAGTTTTGTCTCGTCTTGCTAAGTCATCATTCTAACCAAAGCTTTAAACAAAAGACTATAAGTAAAAGCTAAGGTTAAAGGGCTCATCTGCCCTTATTTGCACAGTTTTCACTTAAGATTGTGCTCAATATTGTGTAGTGTGTGCCTTCCACCCTCTCTGGTACTCGCAATCCAATAAAGCTGAAATGAGAAACGATCCTGCGTTTCACTCACCCCCATCTCTGTTCTCCTTCCTGTGTGCCGCTTCCGCCACTTTTTTTCAGTCTTTTCATCATCCTCTTCATCTTGTTTCTCCTTGTCTCCATCCTCTTCTTCCTCTTCCCGACGATCAGTGCCCCCCTTTGCACTCTCTGCCTCCGTTTGCTGTCTGTCTGCCGTGACAGGGCCTGCCTGCTGATACGAGTCTTTCCACTCTGCGTGCTTTTCTGAATCCCACATGAGAACAGCATCAGTTTCACCTACAGTTTTAAAGGCCTCAGGAACGTCTGTGTGTCTGGATCCTGATTCTGAGTCTTGTGTGCTTGTCTCAGCAGCAAAAGAGGGGTCTGCAAAATGAGGACTGTGTAATGACAAACTTGATGTTCTCTCATTAATGTTTGTCTCTATATCAAGGTGGCTTTTCCCATCACAAACTGTGTTTTCCATATCAACATGGTTCTCTGCATGTACAACAGATCCGTCCGTCGATGCTTCCCCAGGACCTGGTAATCTGCTCCCCCCATATTTCACAGAGACTGGTACATGAGGGCCATTCTCAAAAGCAACAGGTGTCGCCACTCCATTAACTGTTTCTGGCACTTCGGTGCCAGTCACAGGGGAGAGACTCATCCCTCCACCTGCTGACAAAAAAAAACAAAAAAACAACAACAGAGGAATATTAGTGGAAAACTTCTCCACGCATTACTCTGCTTTTCAAATTCTTTATCGATTTACAGGGGAAAAAAATTCCTGCCAAATAAGGATGTTTAACTAAATAAAATAACTAATAGTACACTTTTTATGTTTGTGTTTATTTATGTGTTTTTAAAAGTAAATAAATCTCTTCTGACAAAGCATCAAATGAGTTATGCTAAAATTTGAATGCAGTTTTCATTTGTCATGGATGGGCTTCATTGTTTATGAAAATAAGGTAGAAACACTGTAAAGTAGATTAAATAAGAGTAAAATAAATTTTTTTTAAAGCTATTTGTCTGAACCAAAGCTTGTCATAGAGCATATGCCAGACAGCATTTAATTATTGGGCAATTGTGTATTCTGATTTGTATTATATTTATCTACATTTTCCTCTTACAACCTATATAAATGTAATACTTAATAATTTTCTGGTGTTGTGTAAATATGAAGGCGGTTATAATTAGCTGAAAGTAACAAAAACAAGAAGAAACAACATAGATGTTAGTGTTGTAAGGCTCAGGAGATTTTGAAATATTGGGCAACAGACCACATATAGTTGACAACAAAGTGTTGACTTTAAACTGTACAATTAATACAAAGCACTGTAAAAATCAATTAAATGGAGCTGATAATCATGCAGACACAGTAGAAGTTAAAGGTGGTTTAAGGAGTTTTTGTTTTTTAAGGTGAACATGCAGATGACGGAAGTTGCACGTGATAGGGATATACACTTGTGTGCAAAAGCAATTCGCATTTTCAAATTTGGTGAGCCATGTATTCAGTCCCAACTTCCAGATCGTAACCTTACTGGTTCATCATACAGGTCTCAAATGTACGTCGCTTTGGATAAAAGCGTCTGCTAAATGACGGTAGTAGTGGTAGTACTAGCAGGTCTGAATCCCGCAGATTGCTAACTGTAGGACGGCTGCGACACTTGTGCTTCACACTTAGTAATTATTACTGTGGACTGGCGTTTTATTTGAATGCTTAACTTAACACCACTTGAGACTAATGTCTATTAGATCTAATCACTTTAAAATATATTTATTTCGGTTGAGACAACACTCCATGAGACTTAAATTTAAAAAACAGAAACAAGGACATAAAAGGGGGAAGAATTACTACCTGTCGGCTTTGAGGAAGTTGCTGCACTGCTCCCTTTAGCCGCATTGCTAGCTCGCTGACGGCAGCGTATGTTGTGATAGCGCAGCAGGGCTAACGTTAGCTCTCCGGGCCTCTATGCTCTCAGTGCTGTCACCACTCACCCATAATTGACTGACACTGTTGCGCAGTATAATCTATTTACATATTTTATTAATAACTATTTAAAAAAATGTTCATACAGTGACTCAGTAAATCAAAATTTATCGGTTAAAACACTCACCAGAGCAGTTTCAATCCTTCAAGATAACAGCAACAACCGAGTCCGATAAAATAATTATCCCCCACATATCCTAAAAGAAAAGTTCCGCTTCACGAAAAATGCGTTTTGGGCGACACTGTGGGTAAGGTTTTTTCTTTACTTTGTTGTGTTGTTTGTTTGTATTTTGTTTTATTTTTAAAACAAATTAAATTATTTTTATTTTCTAATTACGTGACTATATGGCATGAAGTTTTGTATAATTTTATGCAATTTCCAAAACAAATTCCATAAGTCATTGCTGCATATGTGTATCTGAGAGAGTTTTTAATGATTGATGTTATGGCCTTTATAACACTGTGATTACAAGCATTATTTTTATGTTGTGAGTTTTTTAAAAAAAGAAAAAAGAACTTAAAAAGAGTTAATTTTCTTTGTCCACATCAGCTTGGTTTATCCTGCATGTACTTCTGTTATCCCAACAGATGGAGACAAACACCATAAGCCTTCAGGGTAGATGTAGATCCTCCCTAGGCTGCAGATTGCATGATGGGGATCTTGTAATGCCAAATGGCTTTCCATGTTCTCTCTGTGCATTCTGGCTTCCTCCCACAGTCCCACATAAATATGTATATTAGGTTAATTGGTGAGCATAAATCAAACCTAAGAGTATGAGCATGTTGTTTTTCTCTGCGTTGCTATCAGGCAAGATAGCTTTTCACCCCCACCATGACCCTAGAAAATTGATGTAAGTTATATTTCAGCTGACAATGAAACAGCTTTACAGGAGGCTTAAAAAATTAGAAAACCTCAGTTTGGTCTGTGTGCTTCCAATGTGGAAATAAAGCTAGTGTTGTTTTAAATCATTGAATGTGGTAACAAATGACAAACACAGTAAAGGAAGATAGAGCATTCAAAACCACAATGCCACCACATCTAAAGATCTTGTAAAATTTCTAATCCAACCCATCTATCCAAGCCAGCTGCAGCCTGTCTCTCAGTGGGGAATCTGTCGTTTTGTCCTATTTGTTTTCTTCATGTGTGACATACATCAAAGCTTTAGAAAATCACCTAAAACACTTAGGCTTAAGAAATAAGCAATTAGCTTTACAGTGTGCTCCTTTACCAGACTATACCAGACTTGTTGATGGTTAGTATTACTATCAAAGAGGTTATTTTAACAGATACTGTAAGTGATGGACAAAAAAAGGCAGTAGTAAGGGAAATAAGGGGTACAAAGCAAATTGAGAGCATGTGGTCCCACACAGAAGTGGTTTTTCATTATGGAACCTGGAGATTGTGCTTCATGTTGGTGGCCAAAATGACAGCATTAGACTGTAAATCAGATTTACACTAATCACAGCTATTAATTGTATCCAAGTTTAAAGGGAAGTCATATGACTTGAGTTAAGCTTATTCCTTTTCAAATGAGAAAATATGTGAAAGAGATTAATTTTATAATTTTCCCCTTTTATTATTTCATAACAGCCTGAAAGTGAAAGGGAGAGCTGGATAAACATGACAAGCATTTGGTTTTTTTTGTAACTTTTTTTTTTTTCATTTGACACAGTCCTGTCAGATGGATTTTGATCAACACTACTTTTCATGTTCAAATGTGCTCATTTTAGCTAACTTCAAATCCCATTGTTGTAAACCACTTTCTCAAAGCAATTGCCTTCAACTTACCATTTGTTGACCTGAAGTTCTTTTGAACTGTTATGAAATAGCCCAGAGAAAATCTGTTGATTATTCCCTAGCTATTTTATATCACTTCATATTACTTATGCCCAAACCCAAAATGTCCTAAATGCCCCATTGCCCTTTTTAAAAAAAAAACAACAGCCCTAGCTGTTTATGCCTAATGATTAGCTAACGATTTGGGTTTTTTAACTATATATACGGTTAACTGACTCTTTCAGTCTATCATTCCCTTTTCTCCATTTAAGAGCTAGTCACATTAGTTAATCTTTTAGTTCCTTCCTATGTACTACAGATATAACCCCTGGTCGCCCTGGTCTGGGGATAACTGCCGTAAACTAATATTTTGGTATATTTTATCAGCTATAGACTTAAGCAACATATCTAAAAGTGTGATATGTTCTGTTTTAATTTCAAACAAATGTATTGAATAAAAGTGACATTTGATTTTGCAGCGCTACACAGAAAATTCTCACCACAGTATCAAAAACAGACAAAACTTGATGCTTGTTAAGTTTGAGGGTTCCCTGTCAATACCATACAAAGTATATTTTGACTGGAATTCAGTTATTTATGAATCTAGTGGTGTTTTCAAAACTAAGTTCAGCATTATGCGGTATGGATGAAAAATGTTTATGTGGAAAGTAGGTCTCATTGACTTGTCATGGCTGGTGGCGAGGAAAATCAAGATCCAGTGTTTACGGAGGAAAGGGGATTATTAAATGTCTGTGGAAATGCTAAATGTCTTTAGAATATTTCTATAAACCGATGGAATAAGTCCTAGAAACTTATTTGAAGCAATTGGGGGGGATTGAATCTTGGATATTTGGGCAGACAGTATTATTCATCATGAGAACTTCACTGAGAAAGATACATACATTGTTGATGTGGACAAGCCTCTTATTGCATCTACAAGGCACTTTTATGAGCAAAATGGTGTAAAGAAGTTTCTGTGGTTGACTGAACAGATGGAAAGAAGTCAGAGGTTGTATGAGTCATTCTGTGTGACAAATGCTAAAGGCTTTTCCTTTCATTAGCCAGGGTCGTGTAGCTCTCAGATTGTTTCTGGTGCATTTTTCCGCTGTGGCATATGTTTTACTGAGTGATTTGTAGGACTCCGTTTAGGCAGAACTAATAAATATGAAGGCACTTTGAGCCACTTATTATCAAAGTCAAAGTCAGTTTTATTTGCCAATTTCTTCACATGTGCTTGACATACAAAGGAATCGAAATTACGTTTCTCACTATCCTATGCGTTACATGGACAACAGTAAAGTGCAGATGCTCAACAAGACAAGTTCTAAGGTAAAAATATGGCATAAATAACATTTAAAGTGCAGTAACATAAGGCTACTTTCACCTAATGCTGCTAAACTAAGGTATGACAAGACAAGACATAGAGTACACAAAGTCTGCTCCTTATGTGTGAGATGTTTTGTTCCACAGTGTGTTTGAGCCAAATTTCTTAGTTTTAGTTGTCAAGATCAGATCAGGTTCATGAAAATGCCTTGGGATAAAAAGTTCAATAGACAAACTACATATTTCTATTTTAATCTAAAACCCCAGTTGTAAAAAGTATGGACCCTTTGTAAACTATAAATAAAACCAGAATGTAATTTTGTGAAGCCACATTTTCTATTATAAACAACTTTAGTAAATTTTCAAATCTATGGCAGCAGCAATTCTCAAAAGGTTGGGACAGACTGAGGTTCACTATGGTGTAGCTTTCTTTGTTCTTGTAACAGCTGTATTTAAACATCTGGAAAGCAAAGAGACCACTTGCTGGAGTTTAAGTGTTGGGAGAATGTTGTCCCACTCTTCTGCCCTGTAGTCCTGTGCTGATGAACTTATCAGTACTGATGGTGTCTGCAGAGATATGTTAGCTTCCCATGCCAATGGCACTTATGTAACCCATAACGTCACACGGATGCAAGTTTATGAATTTTCCACAGTTAAGAAGCTTGGCTGTCCCTCTCCTCTTTAGTCCACAGTACACAACATGCATGATTTTCCTATTTTTAATCCAGTGCCACCAAAGGGCCCAACGTCATGGACGTCCTGTTTTGACCATCAAGTTTGTCCTGAATGAGATCCCTCCTCCTCCTTCTCTGAATCTTTTGATAATAAGTCCTCACAATTTCACACTGAGGACTTTTTTCTTAATTGGTCTAAAATTTGCAGAAGTATTTGTTGCACCTCTGCTCATTCTTACGCCAGAGAAGCTGAAGTACTCCATGCCCATTGATATTACTGACCTGTAGATAATTAATCCAATTAATTGGAAAATACTCATTTTTTTATTTGTGCCATTACTTTTCCAGACATTGTTTTGCTTCTCTTTTGAGATGTGCTGCTCCCATCGAATTCATAATGACCAACATTTTTCCATGAAATGGTAAAATGTCTCAGTTTCAACATCTGGTATGTTGTTTATGTTTTATTGGGAATAAAAAATAGGTTTATAAAATTTGCTAATAATTGCATTCTACTTTTATTTGCATTTTACAGAGCATCACATTATTTTTAAGAATTGGGGCTTCATCAATCTAAGTGAATTCATCAGAGGAGGAGATTCACACAATGTGCTCACAAGCAATCCGAAGCAACTTGAACTTCATTATCTTTATAGTGTTCAGAAATGACCCACTCCAAAGTTGCTTAATGGAGAACCCAGAACCTACAGTAGTTCACCACTCCAGCCATACCAACCCTTATACTGTGAAACTCTACATGTAGACTGCAGGAAAATTGCTGATAAGCTGTTTGGATGATGAACTGAGTTTGACCCAAAGAGGGAATTAGGAGAAAACTCTGAGGTCCTCCTCTATCAAGCATATGACAAAGCCTAAAGTAAAAATGACTTGTTGCAGTTCTTAAAGTGCATAACTTACACTGCAGATAATTCAGATATCAAAGAGTTTTTCATCTCTGACATATTGTTATTAACTATTATTATTAAAACTCCTCCTTGGCAGAAATACGTTTCTGTATCTGTACTGAGAAGGTAAAATATGAAATCTAATCTAGTTTGACTCACACAGCAAAACAAGAACAACAATGATAGCAGATTAGATTTAAATTGCACCCTTCTTTTCTGTTCAGAGTCCTTAAAATACTTACAATGAATCCATTATTCATTCATTCTTTATTAGCAGTGGTAAACGGTGGGGCAGCCAATCCCGCTCAACGGCCTCTCCGACCACCACCTTGTCTCCATTGAGGGGTGGAGTGTCCTGCACAAGGTTTATTGACAGAGAAGAAGGATGGTGGAAACAGCAGGGGATCTATTGGTCTCCATGTTTCTGTTATAGTCATGTTTGTTGGTGTTTTAACTACGGTAGGACTTGATGTTGGCAGATCGACATGGGGAAAGTAGGATTTAAACCAAAAGCCATCTGGTTAATGGATGACCTGCTCCACTGCCTGAGCCACTGCCGCCCCACAGCACAAAATGTCCACTTTATAGCCTTTACTGCTTATAAATTGACACCATTCAGTCAAAATGACATTGTAATGATTGAACTGTGCTTGCATTTGGAAGGCTATGAAACCTATTGAAAGTAGGGTTAATGTTTAAAGTACCACAGGCAGCAGTGGCTAATTAGAAAACAACAGAAGAGGAATGTTTGATAAATGACAAAAATGAGCAATGCAGTATGATATTGTATTCTAAATGCATGCTTGTCTATTTTCCTGTGATTTCCTGATCCTCATAGGGAATTAGTCTTGAAAAATGCAATTGACAAGTTAAAGAAAAGGCTTCAATGGCTTACGTTAAGTCAATCTGTGGAGGAGTGTGGAGTGCATTCACAAGAAGTAAGAGGCTGAGGAAAATGAACTGCTGACCTTTATGTTAGCCAACAGTAAATCATGTACAGTGAAAAGATTTTGGTATCTGGAATGTTTCATTCCCCCATTTGATAGCTCAGCATACCAGTTGTTTGACACTGAAAGATAAAGTATATGGTGGTAACCTTGGCAGAGACAGATGGTGGTTTGGTTAAATGCTATGTTACAGTTTTGGAGTGAAGCTAATCTTGTACAGCGAATGTGAATAAAAGCATTTATGGAATAGAATGAATTTCCCCGTAGTGCCTCCAAACTGGGAAACTTTAGTCAAGGTTGTATCTTCTGTAGAAGATTACAATAAGAGTATATAAAAATAGGACTTGAATTAACTTATACAGGTAGAGGGGTAAATTATTCAAATTAACAACAATACCTTGGCAAACTTCTCCATTTGAAAGAGCAAGTTTCAGTTCCAAACGTCTCTAAAGCTGCAACTTAATCTTTTAATGGAAAGATTCCAACAAGTGATGTGGAGAGTTTGTTTAACTGAGAAAAGGTGTCATTAGTAACACACATAATTAATATATATGGTTTTCACTTGCCAGTGTTATGAGTTATATCTACAGTACACAAGTGTGGCTGAAGTAGTTTAGACTTTGGACAGCTATATCTCTTGAAGGCACAGTAAACCACAAAATACAAACACACTCGTTTGAAAGCCGACATTTATACATATTTACAAAAAGGAAAACAAAGTCTCCGAACATGAGTGGAGATCATGTGATGACAGGTTTGTTCCAGCTGCAGAGAAGCTGGTCTGGAAAATCACAACTGATGAGAACTGGCACGGAGATGTAAATACAGCATAACCTAGTGAAAGACACAAGGCCCTGGCAATGAATGAAGACCAGCTCTGTACCGCATCCTTGAGGGAAACACTAATGTTTAGAACCCCTGAACATAAAAATGTCTCTTAGGAGTTGTGCCTTGGACTAGAGAGATGTTTGTATCGGTCAAATCCCCATGTTACACACTCATGTAAACACAAAATCCTCAAACCAGGGTTGACACAAGGATGTTGTCTTGTAGTTATGATGTTTCAGTTAACTGGTAGAATATTCTAAATGAAATTAATTACATGCAAAATATAATAATTAAAACATAATATATCATTTAAAACCTAAAAGAAGACATGTTACTTTGTTTGCCACAGTGTGTGCAGGAGGAACACCCCTTAGCCTCTTTCCAAAACAGACAAAATAATTAGTTAATCAAGTATAGAAAACAGTTATGCCAGCTCTTCCAGCTAGCATCTAATAGTACTTTCAGTAGTGCCTTTCATAATGGATGTAATTAAAAATGCATTCCCATTTACAACACGACATACTGTGGACACATGCCACCAACACACCAGCTGCTGTGGATTAACCTCTTGGAAGCCTATTTGGCCAGAGCAATTGAGGGTTTTTGAAGGCAAAGATGATAAACCTGTCAAATCAGCCACTGGATTCTGCTGCATGACCTCAGGCGCTAAAATAATTCCACAGATAAGTTATTCGATAAAGAAATTCACTTCTTACATTTTGGACATTTCCAATTGGTTTGATATTTCCTGAACACAAAGGTTTTCACTTGGAAAGACCAATGAGTCTTAGTATCAGTTCCCTAATTTCTGATACAAATAGCCATGACTTTGAACTATGTTATTTTGAGAACTTATAAATTATTTAGGATGGCTAAAATAAGTTAAAGTTTAATTTCATGGACAGTAATGTTACGTAATATATAGACGGAAAATATCCCTACATAGATCAAACATCATAGCACATCACAGTTACATAGTGGAGTCCGTGATATCATTACACAGAAACTGTTGGGGTGTTGAAATTTAAAAACTTACTTGAGACTTCTCCCATGTTTTTGGCACCAACATAATAAAAGTATTACTGACTATATAGAATTTAAACAGCCGGCTTTACACTCACACACTTTCAGTTTAGTGTCTTTATGACATTTAAACAGCTTCAAATGATAAACGGTCTTTTTTCTCTTCTTTCTTCAAACACGTGTGTTGAAGGAGCTCAGCAGTGCTGACTTCTTTCATGTGGTTGAAGCCAAGGAGGCAAAAACCGAGAAGCCAAAAAAGCCAAACCCATAACTTTCTGCAGCCACTCTGCTCTGAGTTACTCCAGTTTATTTTTCTTCTAGCATCAGATGTGTCTCCAATCAAACGCTGACTTCCCAAATTTGGTAGATTTACTAGCTTAGCTTGTGAACTTTTGTGAGAACTCTCTCCCAGATCCCACTAAAGTCAAACACACCCAAATACACAGAGAAGTATTCACTGTGCAGAAATACATACAGCTCTAAGACCAAAGGTATCCGGATACTACAAGATCTAAAATGGGATATTACAGATGGCTTTGCCTACTAAGCATCATGTGGAATGAATTAAATATATACAAAGCTGTTATTATTGTACCTCAAAAAGCTTGTAGGCCATACAAATCAAAGTCAAGGTTTTATTTAGTTAGACTGTCTGGCTCTCTGTCGCACACTGTTCTCTTAACAAGATATTTCCATTTCTAAAACAGTGTTACTCATAAACAACTGCAGTAATGTTAAGCTCAAATGTGTGATTGAGACTATTGGTTTCTTTTGAGAAGGGCCAGCTTTAAAAAAAAAAAACCCAGAAAAACTGATTTTTACACACCTTTAGTTCCTGAAGCCTCATAATGCAACAGTTTAAGCTATGAATCAGATGGGCAAGTAAAAAGCACTTAAACAGAGGTGTGGAAGAAGTGTTTTACATTTAAACATCAAGAACAAATCACAATTTATTACCTTACAAAGTCACTGAAGCTATTCAAACCTCACGGGCCAGAGTCCACCAGACGCCAGTCCCGTGTAGCAGTTTCTCCGCTTCCAACTTTGTAAAATATACGCCTCTTTATTTTACACGGGGCTGGTTTCATAATTTGCAGTCAGATGTCATCACCAGCTGGAGTAGCACTCTGCGTTACTCACTTAAAGCCACCAATGGCCCATACATAGTTAAAAAACAAAACAAAGAAAAACCATGCAGGTTATGTACAGGGTCTCAGTTCTGTCCTCTTCAACATGTGTTTCTTTGTTCATGTGTTATCAGATACAAGTGGAACATCTTTTAAATACATCTTAATATTTTACAAGGTTCTATGCGCGAAGGGAATTGTCACAACCAAAGTCACAGTAAAACAGATTTTTCTTTAAGCGACAGAAGCTTCAAAACTGCCCATTTCTAATACTTATGAAACATGATTTTAGATTGTAGCAACAAAACAATGCCCCATGTTTTCCCTAAATGTCTGGTAGTGATTAGTTTAATCATGACCCTCATTAAAGCCATTTAATATACATTCAGTTATGAACATCAGGGAGGTTTTTTTCCTGTTAACGTAGACATGTCTTAAAAATCCTTAGCAGGTCCCGTATATCTGTACAATGTATGAATGACAGATTCCCAAGAGACTACTAAAAATAAGGTGACGCATTTGGTCTTTTGTTCACTTTGTTCCCACATAGAACAAAATTAGTGCCGGCAATGCCTCTGAACCAAACCCGTCCTGCAGTGTGTGTGTGTGTACGGCTGCAGCACGAGGCACTAATGTCCTGGGAAAGTTGATCCACCACCCCATCAAAGCCATCACCGTGCTTTTCTCTGCCTCTTTGTGGCTGAGCTCACTCATCTCGTGGTTGAGCCGCACTTTTCTGAAGAAACAAAACCCTCAGAGTGGGTGAACTGTTTAGAAGATCGTGTTATAGTTTACACGTTGATTGGGGTGGGGGTGGGGGTTAAAACGCATCAGTATTGTTTTCATATGCTCCAAATAGGCCCAACTGGTTTTCTTCAAAGTTGCTGCTGAGTTAAGCTACTACCTGGCTGCTTAATAACTCAATTCTTATTTTCCAGGCAGGTTTTTTTTTGTTTAGTTGTGCAGCTGATACAGCATACACATTCTTTTCAGCACATATTCTACATGCTTGCTTCTTTTTGTTTTCTTTCCAGCAGCACGGTTCATTCCACGAAATGCTTTTAAGCAGCTGACCCTCAACACTCAGAGGTCTGAGGATGGAGTGTCCTTGGAATTTGAGAGTTTTACTGAGTTTATAAAAAGCTTTTTGCAACTACAATACCTTTTATCTCTCAGGCACGGTCTCACAAGGTCACTGAGAGGAATAGAAATGAAAGTTTGCCTTGAAGGTAGAAAACCAATCTAAAAACATCTGTTCAGCATTGAAGAATAATTGTATTCGTGATTTGCATTTAATGGGTAAAAGCATGCAGCCACCGATGGGGTTTTCATAAAGCAGCAACAGCTTAGAAAGGATTGAAAGCTGGATTTCAACTTCTAGCACAGGACTGGAAGTTCCAAATGGAAAAAATGTCCACTCCAATGTCCTCGTCATAATGCAGAGTCCGCGCAGTTCATCCTTCATTCAACATGCTGCACAACCTAAGAAGCTACGTTACTTTTTTTTAAAATTTTACAAACAAAGTTATCTGTCCAGGTGAAACAGTCCTCAGCTGTCCTGAATCCTCCTCTGTGTCAGAACATTACGTGTAGCGTAGCTTTACCGTTTTTGAGAATAAAGAGAGGATGGTGTTTTTGTTTGCAGATTAAATCATGCACATGAAGTAGTCTCTGTACATACGGTGTGTGTGTGTGTGCATAAGTTAAGTGTGTGCATGTGTAAAGTGTGAACCGTCTCTGAACATCTGGGCTCAGGCGCTCCTCGGTGCCCTCTGTTGCGGCTTGCTCCTGCTCTTCCTCCCCGCGGTACGTCCGCCTCCCCCGCCTCCCCCTCTTCCTCCCCCGTGTTTGAGCTTCTCTCCTCTCTCTTGCTCCTTGCGTAGCGCCGCCATGATGTCACTGTGTCGGCGGCTGTTGCGCGGGGGACGGTACCCCAGAGCCTTGCAGTGCTGGCCCAGGTTCCCTGGGTGGATCAGCGCCATCACGTCCTCATACCAAGGCTGAGTCCCTGCTTTCTGATTGGACGAACTGGACAAAGAAGCGAGGACACGACCGGCTGAAGGGCTCCAAACAGCGAGACGGACGGTGACGGCCGTCCAGTGGTAGCCGTGTTCCTCCACCTGACAGTGGTACGTGCCGCCGTGAGTTAGCTCGGCTCTGCGAATCAGGACGCCCCGCTCGATCACCACCAGCTGGTCGCCTGTTACCACCTGGAGAGACACAATCATCACACATGGAGCTCCCGTTGCTGTGGACAGCATTACTGAAACCACAGCAGTGAAATGCTTTCATGTACCTGGTTTAGTTCGGGACTATTCTCTCCGGCCTGTTTGTACCAGGTCACCGCAGCATGCCGAGATCGAGGCAAGCACTCCAGGTAGGTGCTGTTACCCTCGGCAACCATCATAACTCTGTGCTCCGCCTCCACCTGCAGCCCAGCTGATTCAGGATGACGAAAAGATGTGACAGGTTGGAGACGGTTTCATGTTGTTGTGACTTGTAGACTCTTTTAAATTACCTTAGATTTTTCTTTTAAATAGTCAGAGCTGAATTAAATATTCAGTTTAATACAGGAGATATTCATGTATGTCTATTATTCTTATATAAACATGAAGGTAGAGTAATCCCTAATATTCAAAATGACAATTTATAAAGGCAAAACTTTCTAATATTTCATATTTTAAGTAACATTAGT